>JAQBSW010003464.1:0-50000 GCA_029291075.1 Eudiplozoon nipponicum
TAATTACTCGAATGAGAGAACATTGCAACTTAAACGCCTGTTTTAAAATCAAATGGTGAATACACGTCTGCTATTGCGCAACACATCATCGAAACATCGCACGTATGTTCTCCAGACGTAGCATTCAAAGTAATTACTAAATGCAAAAACAAAAGAGAGCTAGCCACATACGAAGCCTTATGGATAAACAAATTGCAGCCGGATTTATGTAAGCAGAAGAAGCACGTATAAGCATTGAGCTTGAACTGGATGTGACGCACGCAATTTGATTGGTTTCTATTTTTCACACTCTCTTTGTTTACATATTTCTATCTTGTTTTGCTTTTCCAATTTATATATAAAGATATGTTCATGAGTAGATATTTGAGAAGACCATGAGAAAGAAAATTTTCTTATATCTGATAAAATTTCTTTTTGTTTTTGCACATAAGAAGGGTACAATGAATATATATATATATATATATATATATATATATATATATATATATATATATGTATATATATATATATGTACATTAGTAATAAATATTTATTAGGTTATGCACACCTTATATTAATATATAAAATACATATCAATATGTATAAAAACATATATATATATATATATATATATATATATATATATATATATATATATATATGTATAGCAACAAGTGTGGGTTCTTTAATCTTATATATCATATATATATAACACTATATATATACTACTATATATGCTACTATATATATATATATATACGTTGCACATAATTTCTAATAAATTATTATTTTCACTCTTTTCTTTACTTTTGTTTTTACCTCATACTCCATTAATTAAAGTTCCCGGCTTTAAATAAAATACAATATATGACATTCAAGGTTTTAGTTTTTTATCATTTTGAATTTTGATTACCGTGACATAGTAGCAATACAGTTATAACAAATAACAAAAGGTTCGATACTGTCTCTCTCCCCTACAATATTCTGCATACGAGATGAGATTACGTATACCGGGAATTTGAGATAGACGAGGTAATGATTGGTCTGCTAATTATAAATAGTTATATATTGAGTTTAGTTACTGAGACCCATTCTATGATTAAAACTAGTGTTGAGTCAATTATATATAAATAGAATGGTTTTGGAATGAGGTTACCACATTTGCTTAAATCTGCTATTGTGAACATTGTACTGTGTTGCCTGAGGATGGTGCTGGAAAGTAGGCACCGAAACAAAACAAAATTGGAAATTGTGATCAATCGGATCTTTGTGTAACTGCCCGTGTAAAGCTATTACCCGCGTACGCAAAACGCGGCATTGGAATGATTGAAGCGTACACACCGCAACAAAATTTCAAAAATTACTGATGGATATCAGTTTATGCTAAAGTTCACCGAAATTGAGAATTACAACAATTTCCGAACACCTGTTACTCCAGTAAATCCATACACTCTGGCCTTGATCGATATCAGTTATCACATTTCACGGTAAGCATGACATCATTCAATTCAATATATTACAGTTAAATACTGTTTGTTGCGAAGAACTAATATATATATATATATACAAGTATGTATTAGGTTTTGCGAACCTAGTAACAAATTAGTTCAGTTGTGACCAGAAGGATAAACCAAAGGCAGCATGAACGGAAAGTATAATCTCATTCACATTCGTTTCGTGTTTTCTGGCGACTCATCAGTAGGAGCCGGTATTACGCCCTTTAACCACTATATATTTGGTAGAAGAATGTGAAATAATAGGACGGTACAATCTCCTAGACGAATGTGTAAACCTGTAATAGTGAAGCTAACATAATCTGAAGTCAACGACAATGCGACTTCAATGCTAACTCACACTATATAGTATATATACCGAGTCTGTAAAGGATACTAACACTATGGCTATTGTATTAGTAACCGATACCAACATTATTGTACCGAAAAGGTACATGGTACTAACACTATGGTTACCGAGTCGGTACATGATACCAACCTGATGTATATCAATTTATGCTATAGTTCACCGAAATAGAGAATTACAACAATTTCTGAACACCTGTTACTCCAGTAAATCCATACACTCTGGCCTTGATCGATATCAGTTATCACATTTCGCGGTAAGCATGACGTCACTGAATTCAATATATGACAATTAAATACTTTTTGTTGCGGAGAACTAATATATATGCAAGTATGCATTAGGTGTTGCGAACCTAGTAACAAATTAGTTCAGTTGTGACCAGAAGGATAAACCAAAGGCAGCATGAACGGAAAGTATAATCTCATGCACATTCGTTTCGTGCTTACTGGCGACTCATCAGTAGGAGCCGGTATTACGCCCTTTAACCACTATATATTTGGTAGAAGAATGTGGAATAATAGGACGGTTTGTATGTTGTCAGAACTTATCATGCCTGTAGCTATAGCATTCACGTTATTTTATTAAGCCAATATTGATTGGGCGGGTAATGAAATATGTTATTTAACACAAGTTATCTTAATTGTCAAACTCAATTTTCCATGTAATTATAACGAGCACGGAAGAAAAAGGCTTAGGCAAATAAATAAATCGTTCCCATTTCTACGGAAGTTTATTCTGATGGGATGTGACCGCACAATTCTAATGGTGTATCAAATATCTTGTACAACAGCATTTGCCTAATTAATACTCACCGCTAAACATATAAACCATATTTATTTGGATATTTCAGTTAGAAAATCAGCGGAGTAATAACACATATCCTAACACAAACTAGGTACGGCATATCAATAATAATTTTATGTGCGAATAGATTCGTCATTAAAACGAGTTTTATCCTTTTATACGCCGTAGTTTCATACATCCTGGTTCATCATAAATAATAGCCATACAGCATAATAATAGAGTATAATTAAGATGAAAGGACTAGGCATCATCCGAAGAATACGATGACTGAACGGAACTTACGTTAGTTTGAACGCTTGTTAGCCTGGATAATAGTAGAGTTGGTTGTGTCAATCGCATTGACTTCTCAGAAAGAACAGGATCTATAAAATTATCAACTTTACTTGGCGTATATATCAGACTTTCTAAAATATTCCACTAATATCTTCACAATAAATTTTACTCAACAACCTGAAATACTTACATTGAAGCAAATATCGAAAAACATTAATCGAAATTGCCCTATCTTTCTACCTGTATTTGCTCGCATTGAATGCAGTATAGCCGGCAGTATGGGCAGTATGTTTTCAGCTAAGTAGGCAAGGTAGTTCAGATAGTCTTGTTTGTGATGAATAAATTAATTTTGGTGGCAGATGCACTTTACGGAAA
The DNA here is from genome assembly GCA_029291075.1 of Eudiplozoon nipponicum. Taxonomy (NCBI): domain Eukaryota; kingdom Metazoa; phylum Platyhelminthes; class Monogenea; order Mazocraeidea; family Diplozoidae; genus Eudiplozoon; species Eudiplozoon nipponicum. The sequence goes on from JAQBSW010003464.1 coordinate 3,292, forward strand.
ATGAGTATAGATAATTGCAAAGAACAGTTGTATAACTACACAGAAAATAAATCATTCTTGAGTAACACTAATTTACGACGTAATGTAAGCTACATTACCATTTAGAGGCGACGTACCAGCCTCAATAATTGCACGGCGGCTGAATAGAATAACTAAGGACAACTTTCCCAGTGTTAAAATTAATATGACATTTAGTACACAGAGAATCATGAGGTTGGATTTCAAAGATCAATTGCCAGTTCTCTCCAAATCATGCATAGTCTACATATTCTCATGTATGTGGGGTTGCACATTAATTGGACGTACGGTAGAAGCAATTGATCAAAATAATTCAGCAACATTTAACGCAGAAATTGATTTAAATAGTTTTGGCATTGTCAGGAAAATCAACTATTTCCGATCCTATATTGCAAACGGGACAATCAGTCAATTTAACCATTTTCTCAATTCTGAATGAAGCAAAATCAGGAAAATTATTACATATTTATGAAGCCCTTCATACAAACCAACAAACGCCTGACCCAAATATTCAAAAGTATCATCAACATGATATTCTAATCGACTGACAAAGAATAACAATATTGATCAAGGCCAGAGTGTATGGATTTACTGGATGAATTGCCTTTTCTACACTATATATACTGGATGAATTGCCTTTTCTACACTATACAATTCTTAGTTTATACTGACATATGTAAGTAATTAATGGGTCGGGTGTTTATATCAAGACCGCAACCTTGATTATAATAATTGTTATCACCACCCGCGCAACCAATGTTCGTTTAATTATATAAATGTTCATTTCAATACCATTTCCCCATGTAATGTGGTGTCTGTTCAGTAATGACAGATTGGGCATGGTTAGTTGGAACTTTGGGTCTAAATGGATGCCATATGAGCTCCACCTAAAGGAAAAATTGACTAACCAAGTTACATTAGTTAGTGTATAACTGAAAATTGTGTGTAGTGTAGTGTGCGGCAGGATAGCTCAGTGGTTAGAGCACCAGATTCCGAAGCAGACGTGCCCAGGTTCGTATCCTGTCCGCGGCAAATTCTGGCCAGTACTTGATGAGTTCCCAATAAGGACGAAACCGGTCTACTGGATGAATTGCCTTTTCTACACTATACAATTCTTAGTTTATACTGACATATGTAAGTAATTAATGGGTCAGGTGTTTATATCAAGACCGCAACCTTGATTATAATAATTGTTATCACCACCCGCGCAACCAATGTTCGTTTAATTATATAAATGTTCATTTTCAATACCATTTCCCCATGTAATGTGGTGTCTGTTCAGTAATGACAGATTGGGCATGGTTAGTTGGAACTTTGGGTCTAAATGGATGCCATATGAGCCCCACCTAAAGGAAAAATTGACTAACCAAGTTACATTAGTTAGTATATAACTGAAAATTGTGTGTAATGTAGTGTGCGGCAGGATAGCTCAGTCGTTAGAGCACCAGATTCCGAAGCAGACGTGCCCAGGTTCGTATCCTGTCCGCGGCAAATTCTGGCCAGTACTTGATGAGTTACCAATAAGGACGAAACCGGTCTACTGGATGAATTGCCTTTTCTACACTATACAATTCTTAGTTTATACTGACATATGTAAGTAATTAATGGATCAGGTGTTTATATCAAGACCGCAACCTTGATTATAATAATTGTTATCACCACCCGCGCAACCAATGTTCGTTTAATTATATAAATTTTCATTTCAATACCACTTCCCCATGTAATGTGGTGTCTGTTCAGTAATGACAGATTGGGCATGGTTAGTTGGAAGTTTGGGTCTATATGGATGCCATATGAGCTCCACCTAAAGGAAAAATTGACTAACCAAGTTACATTAGTTGGTATATAACTGAAAATTGTGTGTAGTGTAGTGTGCGGCAGGATAGCTCAGTGGTTAGAGCACCAGATTCCGAAGCAGACGTGCCCAGGTTCGTATCCTGTCCGCGGCGAATTCTGGCCAGTACTTGATGAGTTCCCAATAAGGACGAAACCGGTCTACTGGATGAATTGCCTTTTCCACACTGTACAATTCTTAGTTTATACTGACAAATGTATGCAAATAGTGGGTCAGGTGTTTATATCAAGACCGCAACCTTGATTATAATAATCTACTAGTATCCAGCCGAGAACAAACAGGCCCTCGACTAGAATCAACAAACGTGCAATCGGATTGGCAACAAACTGAAGTGGAAATAACAGAGGCGCATACGATGACAGAAGTCTCCAAACAATGCAAGCATTTAACACTGCAATCAACACTGGCGTTGTTACCACGTGAAAACTTTGCGCAACGAGGTGAAACGATCAACTATACTGGGAAAAATAGCACTTGAATATGTAACAGTGAGCAATGCGCACAAATGGTTAATTCTCAAGCTATCAAAACAATAATGACAAGATCTCAGACAACACTTCGCAATACTGTGAGAATGACCTTTACATGCAAACACGCATACACACAAAAACAAACGCATACACACTCACCAACTAGTCAAAACAAGAAACAGCAGTAAAAACGAGTCAGATTTGTTACCACTAGCATAATCAAATGAAAACCCAAAATGTATAAATATGTATGATTACTAAGAGAGGATTAGTATTCACGAAATAAATGGCCTTTATCCACTTTGTTATTTGTGTTTTCCTATTTATAAGAATACTGTGGTAAATTAAAAAGGAATCGACATCATAAATATATATATATATATATATATATATATATATATATATATATATATATATATATAAATATTCTACAGTAGTGATCTCGACAATGCGACTTCGACACACAAAATAAATGGCCTTTATCTGTTATTTGTGTTTTCTATTTATAAGAATATATATATATATATATATATATATATATATATATATATATAGCTTTCTTTTTTCTATGTACAATTTTAATGCATTATATATATATATATATATATATATATATATATATATATATATATATATATATATATATATACTTGAGCCGATCGTCCAGGCGGTTAATTACTCGAATGAGAGAACATTGCAACTTGAAAGCCTGTTTTAAATCAAATGGTGAATACACGTCTGCTATTGCGCAACACATCATCGAAACATCGCACGTATGTTCTCCAGACGTAGCATTCAAAGTAACTACTAAATGCAAAAACAAAAGGGAGCTAGCCACATACGAAGCCTTATGGATAAACAAATTACAGCCGGATTTATGTAAGCAGAAGAAGCACGTACAAGCATTGAGCTTGAACTGGATGTGACGCACACAATTTGATTGGTTTCTATTTTTCACACTCTCTTTGTTCACATATTTCTATCTTGTTTTGCTTTCCAATTTATATATAAAGATATGTTCATGAGTAGATATTTGAGAAGACCATGAGAAAGAAAATTTTCTTATATCTGATAAAATTTCTTTTTGTTTTTGCACACAGGAAGGGTACAATGAATATATATATATATATATATATATATATATATATATATATATATATATATATATATATAGAGAGAGAGAAAAAAAGAAATAATGGTGGAAATTTAAAAATTTTCCAGTCGTATTTCTTAGCCGGGATAATGATTAGTTTGTTCCGTGAATACACAACGACTGATTACAATCTTCAAGTTATCTAAATTCTTGGTTTTAATGTGAATGTGTAATTCAAATTTGCATGTTTTCTTCGTTTTCTTTTGTTTTTTGTTTGTGATTAATTGATTGTGTAGGAATATTACTTATTGTTTTACAAAGTGATGTTTGAGATCCGGATATTCTTGTATTGACCGATTAAATTTTTTCTAAGATTACAAAAAACCCGATCTGAAAAATTTCCTTGTGATGAAATATGAATGACCTCTACACACACTCTCAAATCATCATGGAATTAAACAACACCAAAACAATAGAAATAAATTGTTAATCAGACTATTTCACATTCAATGAAACTAATGAAAAAGAAGAAGGTAAATAAACGAATGGTTGTATTGTTTAGTTGAAAATCAATGAAATAAACCGGGCATTTTCCACAATAAATAGGCACTTTCTATTTATATGTTCATTTTTTCTATAGAATTATATATTTTAATATTCAAAGCCAATTCACATTATATATATATATATATATATATATATATATATATATATACTCGCCGCTTGGCTCTAAAACATTTAATCGACATTTCTATTTCTGCGATCGTTTTGGTGCACGCCAATATCAGATGATAGCCCATTATTCTCATCATTCTTAGGTCAGAGTCCGGTTGGTAGTAGAAAAAATTTAAATATAAATCATCTACCATCTTGTGAAAATTTAAATAGGCAACACAGAGTTAAAGAAATAACATCGTTGTAAAACAAATTTTAAACTGCTTTGTGGATAACATTCTACTTGGTGCAGACCATGGGCGCAAACCTGAACAAGAACAAGCGAGTGCCCTGTGGATTCCACTCGTCAAAACACAACACGTTTACTTCTATAAGCCCAGCTTACCCTCCAACCAGAGTTAGCCGATCAAAAGTCGAAAACGTTAAAATAATTAAAGTATGATAAATGATTGAATTAATAAAAACAAGCGTTAGTTTATAATGAAGGCATAAACTTTATCAATTTATTGTACGTTAATGTTAGGACAGTTGCAAAAGGACAAACGCCAGATTTACCTTGATTATAGAACAAATTAATGAACCTCTAAAATGTTAGCTCACCTCATAACTGCCTGGCATTTCAAGCTTCTCCCTCTGGGGTCCACAGTTATATTGTAATATAGATTGGGCAGGGTTTGACGTTCTCACGACGCTAGAGGCAGTGGTAAGATAGTCCATCTCCAAAGGGTCTTCTGAATGCAACGATGCACCATTTGTATTCATTTTAGTATTCGAAACAGACAAAAAGTTGCTCATCTCAGCAGCTGAGTGGTGTTTCTGAGGAAGGATGGCAGGTGGCACGTCGGTCAATTGATTGCTAAATTCTTTTGTGCTGGTTCGTGTTTGTTCCCTATTCTTTATACGTTTACTATTATTTTTCTTTTGCTCTCCTTTGCTTGGAATGTTATTAGAGATATATCCAGCGTTTTTTTCGTCAAAACTATTGTTATATCCGTCGTTATTATTGTGAAACTCCTTATCTTCTTCCTCTTCATCATCATCCGCAATAACTATGTCCCAACTGGGATTTCGTAATGATAAAGATAGTGCTAATATCTCCGCGGTCTTCTTCGTGCCTATGTCAGTGTTATTTTTGTTATTATTGCCTGGACTATTATAATGATGGTTATTATTATTATTATTAATATTATTATTATTAATATTAGTATTAGTATTAATATTATTATTATTATTATTAATATTATTATTATTAATAATAATATTATTAATATTATTATTATTAATATTAGTATTATTATTATTATTATTATTATTATTAATATTATTATTATTATTAATATTAGTATTAGTATTAATATTATTATTATTGATTTTGTTTACATTATTTAAAATACCATGGATCTGATGATCTGTATTCATTAATGAGTCATTAGGAAAGGAGTTTTGAATGGGAAGGCCAACAGGAATTACATTAATTTTATTATCGTCATTTTGTGTTCGGGTTTCAGTAATCAGATTAACTTCGGGTGCAACATAACTATTATCAACGGGTTTTCCTTTGTTTTGAGCTTCGATGTGTTTAGGTATGCTGCTGCAATTAGCCAAGCCAACAATCTGCCCAATAACCTCTAAAGGTACCACTAAATTTTTAACGTCGTGTTTAACTTTTGAACTTTCTAATAATGTCTCTTGTTTAGCTGCTCTACTTTGTAGTTCCAAGTCACTTTCTTTGCAATAAATATTCCCAATTTTGGCGCACTGTAGCTCTGTTTCTCGCATATCCAAGATTTGATTTTCGGTCGATTGTACACTTTTAAATCCGTCGCAGTTTTTGTTTGGTCCCACGATGGTAACACCACCATTCATACTCTTACGGCGTGTCTCCATATTAAACGACAACTCGGCCTCTGAAAGAATTGATTCATCTTTTGATTTATTGATTTTTTTACTGGAGTTGCAAGGAGCCGCTTGATTCTGCAGTTTAAAATAATGGAAAATTGACAAATAGTTAATTTTAATTTCAGTTATAAACTTCAATCTGAATGCAGTTATATAGAAAAGTTATATTTTTTTTAAATTGTTAGGTAACACAAGTTTCTAGGCATCGCTCTTGATAAATCCAGTTAAGGTAAATCTAAAATGGAAAAAATCAGGATAACCTAAAATCAATATGAACAAGAGTGTAATCATACTTCTAGCTTACACTTTCAAATTAAGCGCAAATTAACAACAGAAGCCAATGCGATGCATAAAGCTAATCAAAAACAGCGCAACTTGCCTGAAACTTCTTTAGCTAATGTATTGGATTTTGGGGCAAAGGGCCTACTAATGATGAGCCGCCAGTAAGCACAAAACACATGTTTACACAAAATTATAACATTCATTAATGCAGACTTTTGTATATCAAACTTGTTAGTTATTGCGCAACACCTAATACACAATGGAATATATGTTAGTTCTCCAGAACCAAGTATAGATAACTATAATATATTTCATTAATATGTGCTACGATTACCGGGAAAATGAGATAAGTGATGTCGTTTGAGACCAGCGTGTGAGGCTTCGCTGGAGTAGCGTTTGTTTAGAATGTGTGTAATTCACAATTATCGTTAAACTCAGGCTATTTCTAAATTCATATTGTCGTTAGCCTTCACAGATTGAGTGCATTTTATGTAAACTCGTTTTGTTTTGACGTTACATTGTTTACGGATAAAACTGAATTAAAGCCGACTTCTGACTTTGACGCACGTACTGATTGGAGATGGCACGTCCAACCGACCCATATCTATGGAGAAAATGTATTGCGGGTTAGAGGCTTAGTTCTGGCTCTTACATATGACTCGCCGGTAATTAAATGTCGATTGTGAACATGGAGTTATAACTTCTATTAACTCTGACATTAGAGCATTAGTCTGGTCCTATTTGATCAAACATATCACGAAATATGTTATTTCTGATGAATGATAATGTTGAAAGAATCATGTATAAAGAAACTAAAGTAACTCCAACTCCACAGTTTCCCCCCGACTACCGATTATACCTACAATTTACAACATGAGCCATGTAAAAAACGAAAAAAGTAAATACTTGCCGTTGTTAGGAAAAGGAATAAACATTATCAAATATTTGACTCCGGGCAGATTCATCACTACCATACATGTTCCTTCGGTGTGTCGCATTGTGTAATGTGAACTCTATTTCTTCTAAATGGATTCCTCCAATGATATTTTGATTTAGTTGCTGGTGCTACAAAGAGCTGTTTTAGATTATTGTTAAAAATAATACAATTCAGTTTAATATGTATCATAAGGCGAACGCTAAGCTTAAATGTGAGCCTAGTTATATGCTGAAATACTGCACTAAATCAAGGCTATTAATTAATCACACTTGAGGAAATTAGTTAGCATTGAGTTCATACAAAATGAAAAGAATATGCCCCACTCAATATGAATACAATAGAAAATCTTAATTACGCATAATTTCTTAATATACACATGAACTATCAATTGAAAATTGGCACAAGATTTATTAATATATTTAAAGTATGAAAGCATAAAGACATTAAATTTACTTTAACTCAATATCAAATATTTGAAATGATAAATTCCTTTGTTCATTTTGTCTTTCGAATAATAGTCTAACTTTAACGTTTCATAAGGTGGGCCATTAAGAATAATAAGTTAATAAAATTGGGGTATCTTTCCCACGTGCTTTTTCCATGTACGAAGTGAAACACGACTTTATATTTATTTTTAAAGTATTCAGCATATTTTTAGCAATATAACTAAAACTTAAACACACACACGTATTTAAATCTTCGATAAAAGTGTACTTTATTTCAATACCCTTTCTCAAAATGAGAACGTTTGTACCAAAAGATTTATGACAGCGAAAGTAATGCAGGAATTCTTTTATTAAGAGTTTTCGAATGGAGGTCACATGGGGGAGAGACTGAAATATAAAAATTATAGAAAACTAAAAATGGTTCAAACCAATGTTTCCAGTGGCGTAAACAGTGAGCTGGTTGATTCTGAAAAAAAGGACTTAAGGAATTTTATTACAGTTCGCAAAACATCAAGCTATTTTTTGTAAACGAATAGTAAGGGGTGAAACTGGTCAACTAGAAAATTTCCCCTTATCTTATGAAATTTTTCGATCATAACAACAATATTGTAAAACGCCCTTAAAATTTTACATATAAGCAAAAACTGTCAGAAAACTTCCATATATATATATATATATATATATATATATATATATATATATATATATATATATATATATATATATATATATATATATAGTCATATTCTGACCAGCACTTAAATAGTTCTCAATAAGACCGAAACTTATCTACTTAGTAAATTGCATTTCTATCTCGTGCAATGTTTCATATTAACTGACAAAAAATAAATTAAAATATCGTGCCAGAAAATTTCAATAATATATAATAGCACCCCTCAATTCAATAAGCGATAGCTATATATTGATTTTTATGCAGTGAACTAATATATACGCAATTATGTATTGGGTATTGACGACCTGGTAGCAAATTTATGCAAGTATGTATTAGGTGTTGCGAACCTAGTAACAAATTAGTTCAGTTGTGACCAAAAGGATAAACCAAAGACAGCATTAACGGAAAGTATAATCTCATGCACATTCGTTTCGTGCCTACTGGAGTCAGCCGCAGTAAAGTAAAAGTAGTAGTACTGGCGACTCATCAGTAGGAGCCGGTATTACGCCCTTTAACCACTATATTTTGGTCAAGAATGTGGGGTAATAGGACGGTACTAATTTGTTCAAATCGGACCAGAAGGATATACAAAAATAAGCATGAGCAAAAGGTATATTCTCATGTACACACGCGTTTTGAGTTTACTATCAGCTTAACATTTGGAATCGGTTTTATGCTCAAAAGCATATACAGATTAGTTCAGTCATGTTGGAGAGTTGGCAATTCAATCTCCCACACTTACGTGATTAAAGTAGTTGTAGTCTTTATCAATGCAAAATCAAAACCAACTCGCTATATACAATATGTGTAAAACTTCTAAAGGGTAATGATATCAATATCTGGAAGATACACGAAATTGCACAAAAATCAAAATTAGAAACGAATCTAACCATCTGTAATTCTAATAATTTATACGACCCTACTAGAGGTTAGGGCCACATACCCGAGTTTTCTTACCTTACGTGTATTAATTGATATTAGATCCTCGTTAGTTAGTTTATTGTGAAACTTCGATGCTGATCAGAGAAGGTTGAAACTCGTCAGTAAGCGTGCCTTATGATAGTTTTTCTGCATTGCGACTGGCCAGACGTTTATGACAATTTGGCAAGCTTGGCTTAATTACCTTTAGTCATTCTATCAATTACTTACTTCTCTCTTTACACAATATTTTTATGATCGACCACTATTTAATCTAAAACAAATCAATTAAACACCTGATTTAAACTTTAAGTGAAGAGGAGACACTCTCACCAATTCTACCATATTGAACTCACTCGAGAATGAACAAATATCCTGAGTGCTATTTTGTGGTCAACATCAGAGCAGGTCTGATTCCTTGTGCACATAATAAAATTAGCTTCAACTAGAAGTGAATTAACGATCCGGTCACCAAAGATCTAATTTTTATTCACTATAAATCCTTCAAAGTTAACAAGTACCAATTAAATGTGCGATAGCGAATATATAGTATAAACGAAAGTGCTACATATAACCATAATCAACTTATATTCATTGCAAATTATGTAAAAACCAAAAACAACAGGGAATTCCTGTGATTCTTAGCATGTCTTATAAATCGAGCACAGCCAATTTATCATTTTTCAGTTTTACATAAAGCAGTCGGAAAATCTACAGAATATATAAAAAACGTTTTATGTCAAACAAAAATTAAAAGAACAAAAAATATTCTAGTTTCGCAAACATGAAAGAGTATTTGATTGGCACGAAACAGAAAAACAACATTAAAATCGTACTATCAAGCCAAACGCGAATCACTTGTACCCGCACACAAACATACTGACACACATTTGTAAACTCGCGAATAGCTACAACTAGCTCGTACGACTGGCGCCAATAAATAAAAATAAAAATAAAATAATACTGTCCACGCTCATTGAATTAATCCAATGACAAACAGAAAAACGCATAACAAAAATTATTCATATTTGCTAAGTATTTATACACAAATATGGCCTTTTTTCTAGCGATAATTAAATATTGTTTTTTTATCGAAGTAGAAGCTATTTTCATTAATTTAGAAGAATAAAAATAAAACATGAATATATATATATATATATATATATATATATATATATATATATACTATATATATATTGAATGAAAGTTTAAGTAAAGAAATTGATGAAATAAATGTTGTTCTTATAAATTAATATTGCACGGTAAATCACGTGTTATTTGTCAAGTAGACAGATTTCGTTCCTTTTGGGTAACTTATAAAGTAGTTATCAATGCCGCGTTTTGCGTACGCGGGTAATAGCTGTACACGGGCAGTTACACAAAGATCCGATTTGTCACTATTTCCAATTTTGTTTTGTCTTTGATCGGGTTGACTCATTTTTACTTCAATTGGAAATGCGGTTCTATCACATCTTTGTTTACTGGCGACGTTTCGGTGCCTACTTTCCAGCACCATCATCAGGCAACACAACACTGATCACAATAGCAGATTTAAGCAAATGTGGTAACCTCGTTCCAAAACCATTCTATTTATATATATTTGACTCAACACTATTTTAATCATAGAATTTGTCTCAGTAACTAAACTCAATATATAACTTTTTATAATTAGCAGACCAATCATTACCTCACCTATACCTCATCTCATCTCGTATGCAGAATATTTTATGGGAGAGAGACAGTATCGAACCTTTTGTTATTTGTTATAACTGTATTGCTACTATGTCACGGTAATCAAAATTTAAAAATGCTAAAACTAAAACCTTGACTATCATATACTGTATTTTATTTAAAGCCGGGAACTCTAATGTATACAATGGTGTGTGAGGTATTGCGCACATAGCAACAAACTAGTTCAAATATGGAGCAGCAAGTAACGTAGATGGATGGAAAGTGAATGTTATATCGACGCTTAGGTGAACGATTAAAGAGAGAAAGATAGAGATAGCCTGGACAACTAACGTTTTACTTGCTGCTCCATATTTGAACTAGTTTGTTGCTATGTGCGCAATACCTCACACACCATTGTATACATTAGAGTTCCCGGCTTTAAATAAAATACAGTATATGATAGTCAAGGTTTTAGTTTTAGCATTTTTAAATTTTGATTACCGTGACATAGTAGCAATACAGTTATAACAAATAACAAAAGGTTCGATACTGTCTCTCTCCCCTAAAATATTCTGCATACGAGATGAGATGAGGTATAGGTGAGGTAATGATTGGTCTGCTAATTATAAAAAGTTATATATTGAGTTTAGTTACTGAGACAAATTCTATGATTAAAATAGTGTTGAGTCAAATATATATAAATAGAATGGTTTTGGAACGAGGTTACCACATTTGCTTAAATCTGCTATTGTGATCAGTGTTGTGTTGCCTGATGATGGTGCTGGAAAGTAGGCACCGAAACGTCGCCAGTAAACAAAGATGTGATAGAACCGCATTTCCAATTGAAGTAAAAATGAGTCAACCCGATCAAAGACAAAACAAAATTGGAAATAGTGACAAATCGGATCTTTGTGTAACTGCCCGTGTACAGCTATTACCCGCGTACGCAAAACGCGGCATTGATAACCTGAATGCTTACACACCGCAAAATATTGAGTTTAAAACTTATAAAGTAGTTGCCAGAATTGCAATCGTCCACTAAGCCACAAAACTGTGCGTTGCATGCAAGTTTCAGTTACATACTAACATGTGTTCCAATTGTTAAATACTGTTTGCTGCGGAGAACTAATATATATGCAAGTATGTTTTAGGTGTTGCGAACCTAGTAAAAATTAGTTCACTTGTGACCAGAAGGATAAACCATAGACAGCATGAATAGAAAGTACATGTACATTCGTTTTGTTCTTACTGGCAACTCATCAGTAGGAGCCGGTATTTCACCCTTTAAGCACTATATACTTGGGTGAGGAATGTGGGATTATAGGACGGTACAATGTCCTAGACGAATGTGTAAACCTGCAGTATAGAAGCTAATATCGTACAGTCTCGATAATGCGACTTCAACGCTAACGCAATCTATATAATATATATATACCGAGTCTGTAAAGGATTCTAAAACTATGGATATTGTGTCAGTAACCGATACCAACATTATAGCACAGAAAAAGGTACATGGTACTAACACTATGGTTGCTGAGTCGGTACATGGTACCAACATGATGGATATCAATGTATATTATGTGTTCCAATATACTCATCGCTCAGGTAGATTCTATTTGTTATCGCATTCAACCTAAAGTTCTTACTAGTCACACGATAACTAATATTATATTGTAAATTTTATACTACATTGCACGTAATTCAGTTTAAGTAAGACGCTAGAATTTTGTTAGACATATGTTATCAGCATAAACTAATCATTTCATTGGATAAATAATGAAATTCATCAGAAGGAATAAAACCAATCTTGTTTGAGGGTTGCATTTGCCATCGTATACAATATTTTGTTTTGTACCAAGAAAACATAAATAAATAAATACATATGTGTGTGATTGGAATATAATCTAACAGTAAACTTTAATGGCTTGGGATTAAAAATAATAGCTTTACTTTTCAAGACAACTACGTGTGATAACATAGATATTGATTATGGCGGCAAAAGTGAACGTCCTAGCACAGAGATTTTGGCCATTTTTAGCGACTCGCTATATATAGACAGTACTAGCATTTATCATAGTACAACCAAACATGATCAGGCGCGACAAAAAATCTATCAGGTCAATTTTAAACCACGTACGAACATCTTATGTTTGTTAGTAATACAATAAAACAATCATTGGTTGCACGGGTGTTGGTAACAATGGTTTAAATAAAGTTTGCAAGATTAAAGTACACACCAATTATATTATATTTAACCGGTCGTCGAGCAACATAGAAAAATTGACGTTAGTCACACTTACAGACGCGTTTCGACATTCTATGGTTACCTTCAGAAAACGACGGCAAAATCATCAGCGCGGATCAAACCATAATGTATAAACATGGAAAGCAAAATTTAATATGCGTCTCTCACATCTAGTAGTCTCACATACATTGTACTTGACTGGAAATTTCGGCTGCACAATTCCTATACAGGTACAAAATTTGACATTTTGCAGAGTTGACCACATATATATAAGTAACACAATTAAACAATCATTAATTGCGTGGATTTATTTTGCTGAGGATTAAGGATTCTATAAAATGCATCTTCAAATGTGCGCTGTTCTTTTTCTCATTTTCTATTGAAAAACCAAAAATGAGTTACGTACAGCGGAAGCTGTTTTATGCAAAACCCTTATTCCGCAAATAAACAAAAAAATGTTTTTTTTTCATAGTTTGAATATAAATTGGGGATATTTTTTCGTCTTCGCGTTTCTTAACATGTGTATATCCCGCTTCAAATTTGTTTTGGTATAAACTATGTATTTAACTGAGCTTAATCAATTTTGCCTCACAAATATTGCTTATATAATGTACAATATATCGCAATCGCAATTTGGTCTAGCGAAAATTAAATGTCATTTATTGACTTTCTTCGGTATGCCTGTCCTGCAATAAATTTATGCTTCGTTACATGATTAATATCTCAATTGAATTTTTTTAAATATGTTTTTTTAAATATTCCATCTACTGGAACATTTTCAGCTTCATCGCAGCTCCCAAGTACCAGTGAGGGGGAACAAAATGAATAAACCAAGTTATATTCTGTATTGATCTAAATTTTAACAACGAAACGAATGTGTTGATGATATTATATCTTTCGTTCATTCAGACTTGGATTTTGCCTTCTCGTCCTATTTGAATTAATTTGTTAATGAGTACGAAATACTTAATACGCAATTGCATACATATGTTTGTATTGTGAGCCTAAATAAAATTAATAGTACAAATTCCATTTAAAAAAATAAGAAGTAATATTATGCTACACAAGAAAATTTTATTTCTCATATTCTTCTCAAGTATCTACAAATGAACATATGTTTACATATATATATATATATATATATATATATATATATATATATATATATATATATATATAGATATGTTTAGGGTCATTTTATTCTTCTTTGTACAGAAAACTATTTTCTGTTTATCATTCATATTTATTGGTGTTCGTAAAGTTAGAATAAGAATCGTTATCATTTTCGTAAATTAGGCCAATTTTCTTAATCCGTCTGTTTTCGTTTCTTTAAATAATTATTAAACTGATTGCGAAGTTGAAATTTTGACTGGAATTGGTTGTAACGAAAGCTTGTGATGGAATGCATTTTCTGAGACTAAAAGACTATTTGATTAAAAGGATTATATTTTCAATAAATAACGGTGTTCATCAAGAAAGATAATTCTGACCAGTTGGCAGCACAATAGATATATATATATATATATATATATATATATATATATATATATATATATATATATATATAAAATTATACTAAATGCCACGTCTGGAAAACATAGATGCGAGGTTTGAGTGATATATTTCACAACTGCGGAAGTGTATTCACTGTTTGATTCATAATGGGCGTTCAAGTCGTAGTGTTCTCTCATTCGACTAATTAACCGTCTGGTTGGTCGGCCTTTGTTCGTTGATCGACAGCTTCGCATTTATATCGGTTAATAATATTTGAGGTTGATATAAACGACTGATTCTCTTTAGTTGCTGGTTAATACAATTGTGTTACTTCAAATAACATTCTTAGTTTCGCTGCATTAAATTAACGTGGTAATGTCGCTTTAACTTGCTTCTGTGTTTTGCTTTGTCAATTCTTCGTTTCATGCATTGGCTAAATGTTTATTCCGTACATTTGAATCTTTGCTGAAACTACTTGGTACATATTCGGTTGTCGATACTTTTGAATTTATTCAAATAATTTTAATGTTAATGTTAAAACAAAGATTATGGTACCCGATAATTTTGTGCCTTTGTTTACAAATGTTCAATTTGCAGAATCAATTGACATTACATTTCAAGCGATAGGCCCCACTCTACTTAAGGTCATTTTGCTATGCAGAATAGATGTATAGTTTCGTTTTAATGGAAGCATATATAAATATATTGATGGCGTGGCAAGTGTTTGCCCATATCTTTACCTTAGCAAAATATTTCTTGGGCCATCTTGAAGACAATTTAACAATGTGTGACATAATTATGACATACGCAGTACATAAGTTCAGTTGACGATATTTTGCTAGTTCCTACAAACAGATTGCAATTACGAACATTGCTTCAAAATTTCAATAAAACACGTAAATATATCTGTTTCATGTCAGAGCAAAAGTAAAGCGTTCTTCTACGTTAAATAAATGTACTAATAAAGAAAGATGCTAATGGTAAATGAAATAGAAAATTTTATCATAGACAAAAGTAGTCTCAAGGTTTTTACATTACAACAGATTTGAGCATTTTCAATATAAATTGTTAACAGCCCGCTGCTGTTTTTCAAGAATTGATGGATTGGTGAGTTCAGATTCAAAAGGTAACGAATATACTAAAGCAACAATCTATATAATGTCCAAAGGCAAAAAAGTCAATTGATTAAGTCGATTATAAAAATAGGTGATAAAAATAGACGGACTTAGAACCAGAAAAGAAATTAATTTACCCTAAAATCCCATTCGATAGGGAAGCATTTTCCGCCACAGCACAGAAGAAAGTTGAAGCGGCAGTAACGGGCACATTTAATGCAGTTTAACTACGAGTATTTTTTAAGGTAGCAAACTAGAATTTATCAAAAATCAGAGAAACATCCGTTAATGTCGGCATCAAATATTATTGGCCAATATGCATGCGAAAGTTGTAGATCAACCTACGTAGGCTGATCTTACCTAACCTTTAACTAAACGAGTGGAATAGCATTGCAAAATAAATATCTTTTTCGAATCCAATGGTGAATACATGTCTGCAGTATGCAACATATCGTTCAGACCTCTCATCTATGTTTTCAAGACGTAGCATTTAAGATAATTACCAAATGCAATCACATAAATGTGTTAGCCAAATACGAGGCTCTTTTTATAAAATAACTGAAGGCGGACTAATGCAAACAGAAAAAGCATGTTCGGGCATCCAGCAAGGATTGAAGGAGATGTACGTAATTCAACGGTCGTTCCGTAGTTCCACACTCTCTCCACACTGAACTTTTCAGTTTTGCTTTTTTTCAGTATAGAAATAATGATATGCTCATTTGTAGATACTTGAGAATAATATGATAAATAAACGGTTCATGTAACAGATAAAATTTATTTTCTCTTCGTAAATGTAAAGAGTACTATGAATTGCATATACATAAATTCTACACTGAAAACTACATAAATATTATATATATATATATATATATATATATATATATATATATATATATATATATATATATATATATATTCAATGATGCCATGATAACCGCGAAAAGTGATAACTGATATCGATCAAAGCCAGAGCGTATGGATTTGCTGGAAAAACGTGTACCAGAAAAAATTGTAATTCTCATATTTGGTGAAACTAAGCATATCTCGATATACATTGCCCTGGTACTATTTTCAGGCACGGCATTTTAAAGCAAATTGTGTTAGCACCCTTTTAATATCCGGTATAGTTTACTTCTAGTGAGTTTGCTTTGAAATCGCATTGATCAATACTTGATATGCGATTGACTCCGCTATATATGTAATACCCAAACGTTTCAGGAATAGGTTTGTCCAATTTGCCCAAATATATACCGGGTTTGGATCGTAGAACTAGCCAAAAATGATGAAGCGCCGGTAAGAACGAAAATCATCCACAGATGAAATTATGACTTGTATCATACGATTCTGGTCCTTAATTTATTTTTTCTTCTGATACGCAATACCTAATGCATAATTCCATATATATTAGCACTCCACAGTATAGAATATATCATTAATATCCATTTAGACAGCGTGCATTTCAAGAAATTTTTATTGGTCATAGTTTGAGCCTCATAAAGCAACTAGTCCGTTTTATCAAATAGACTACTTATTAAAACCAAAGATAAATTCCGTAAAATTCAATATTTCTAGAATAATGCAATCGGAATGTAAACCACTCCTTCATTATGAAATGCGGCATCACATTCAAAGTTATGGGGAATAGCAATTAATGTGTCACCAGTACAATAATCTTTACCTTATTAAGGCATCAGAAAAAGAATTGCCCAATATAAAATAAATCTATAAAAAACTGAGGAATGACTTTTGAAATTGATTTATGGGAAATTTAATCTGTTCACGTGAAGATGATTAGAGTTGTTTTGCGAAACTTACCGTCCAACTGCCCAACATTTTGATCAAATATGAAGTTGGTAAATTTCGTAATACCGGCTCCTACTGATGAGTCGCCAATAAACACGAAACGAATGTGCACATGAGATTATACAATACGTTCATGCTGGCATTCCTTTATCCATCTGGTCATATTTGAATTAATTTGATACTAGATGCGCAACGAATTATATGCAATTGCATATATATACATATATACTATATATATATATATATATATATATATATATATATATCTATATATATATATTAGTTCTCCACCACAAACTGTATACGACTGTTATATATTTCATTGAATGATTTCTGAGTACCTGAGAAATATGATAACTGACGTCGATCAAGGCCAGAGTGTGTGGATTTACTGGAGTAACAGGTGTTCAGAAATAGTTGTATTTCTCAATTTCGATTAAATGTGATATACATTGTAATCCATTGTGATGGTACCATGTGCCGACTCATCAACCATATTGTTAGTACCATGTACCTTTTCAGCAACCTTAATGTTGGTATTAGATACTGGCACAATAGCCATAGTGTTGGCACCATTTACAGGCTGGGTATACTTTATATATAGTGAGTTCATTATGAAGTCGCACTGTCGAAGACTTTATATGAAGTTAGCTTCACTAATGCCGGTTTAAACATTATAATTGGAGATTGTACCGTCCTATTTTCCAACGTTCTTCACCAAAATATAACGTGAGTAAACGGCGTCATACCGGCTCCTACCGATGTGTCGCTAGTAAGTACGAAATGAATGTGCAAATGAGACTATTCTTTCCGGTCATGCTGAAATTCGTTCATCCTTCCGGTCCTATTTGAACTAATGTAATAATTGGTGCGCAACAAGTAATATGCAATTCTTTTGTATTAGTTCTCCGAAGCATACAATATATATGACTTTCGAGGTATTTCGCTAGAAATGAAATAAATCGTACGAAATTTTGCACACCATTTCTTTTCATCTAGAGCACTTTAACTATGGTATATTGAACAGGAAGTGCTAAATCAAATGTAACTGTTAGTGTTGCATCTCGTGCTCTCGATACTTGAGAGCATGTTATTAAATTAACAGTAGAACGGATATATTGACAAGACCTTGCGTCGTTTTAATCGTCTTTTGATTTAATTTAGAAACTCGACTCTATTAGCAAGAACCAGCTTTTGTGCGCTTAGGTTTTTACTGCTATTAAATCGGAATTGTGGCCTGCATATTAATCTTTTTTTTCTGAGTTTGAGCATTGTTTGTTTACAATGTTCCCTTATTTTGATCCCCATTGTATGTTCTCGTTACTTTAGATATAATGCCTGATCAAAGAATAACCGTAGCCCAATAATTATTTACCTTTATTCAAAAACTGTTTTGTGCATAATTCTAAAGATATAATAATCAGCAAAATTTCGTAATAACACAAAATAAGAAAAAGGATTTCACATTTCATTTTAAAAATATGTCGAATATCTTACACTTTCGTTTGTTCTATTTGAATCGTTTAAACTTTCGTCATTATTGGAACAAACGTGAACTTGCTTCGAACTTGGGTCCAGGTTCTTGAAACTGGGATTTGATGTTTGATCATTAGGCCGGTTGAACTTATGCTTTAATGTGGGCGCCTTGTTACAGCAGTTAACTTCAGAGAAATCATATAATTCTGCATTTTGATTGTTGGTCGATATAGTGGTGGCCATCTGCGTACGTAAAGAGGATCGATGCCTAGTTCCTTGAAGTTCTGGTTGCGAAGCATTTATATCGTCTAACAACGTATGAGAATCTAAAATTTCACATGAATTCTCTTTATTTCTAATTGAACTTTGCCAGAAAAGCTCAGTTCCTTCTCTTCTTGTAGGTTTATCTATTGACGAAAGCTCTGGTTTAACTATTAACAGTTTTGAACTTCGCTTTCCTCCAGATTTAGTTGCTCTCTTTGTGCCAGTAAAATCTTGACGGGTTTGATGGGTCTCTACTTGAGAATCGCATCTATTGCGCTGATAATCATTCCAGCAAACATTAGGGATATGTTTCTGTACTTGCCATGATTCATTTCTTTGACATTTTTCCTCTATATCTTCAGGTTTTCTTACAATTTGCAAATCGATCTGTTCGGTAAATTTACTGTTCTTATGAGCTATCTGCATTGCACAATTATTTTTGTCATCACAAAGAGTCCTTAAGCCATCTGATTGGTAGGAACTCTTTAGATACCTTGGTGTGAGTTCTGTTTGGTCATAAACGCGATTAGATACAAGCCCTGGCATATCGGACAGTGTATTGCTTTCATTTGACACAGATGAATACAGCAGCGATGAATAATTGGCTGTACGAGATGTTGAAGGATAAAATGCGGAGGATAAAAGCGAGGCATCTGACTGCTGGGTTGTCGATGTGTTTGACAGAAATGAGGTGTCCGTAGACGCCGTTGAATTTGTCGGTGCTGAGCAAGACGCTAAAGATGGCGACGATATTGTCGGAGTTGATCGGGCTGATGGTGCTGAAGACAATAATGATAATGATGACGGTGGACATGATGGTGTCGACGAAGATGACGGCAAAATTTTATTTACAACACTGTTCAGGTCAGGATATCTATAAATTACTGTTGTGTCATTCTCTGGTATTGACAGTTGTATACCAAGCTAAGCAAACAAATTATTAAATAGCAGTTTATAAACCGATAGTTTGAAAAAATTGCAAATTCATTGGCATTCACCTATTCAAAATGAAGACTAAGATTTTTAAATTGCAAAACATAACTTAGTTAATATCATTTGTGCCAAAATATCGAGTAAGTCTATAATGGTATAGTTGAGAATTTTTATAGAAACTAATAGCTCACTTTTTGCGCAAGACACATTTAGAAATAAATAAGTCTATTTAAAAGTTATACTAAAGTTAGCTGGAACACAAAGTGGAATCCCAAAGACGCACGCTTACGGTACTTAATGACAAATAATTAGCACAATTGTGTACAAGTTCCGAAATCCACAGAATAATTGATGAAGTTGTAAGTTGTAAAAACACTGTACACTCTCTTTCCGGCTTCAACTTATGATCATAATTTAGTACCAAGTATTCAGCTGAAATCATCTATTCAGAAATTAAGGCAGGCGGTGTACACTTGTCGTCCTCGACGTTAGATAGACACTCACGAGTCTTGACAGATTTCATTGATTGTTAGGTTAAAGAAAATTTTTATTGTAGTGAACTTCAGTCGGTACAAACAGAAATTTCACATGGTTATTGCATTTTTTATTATTTCATTCATATATAAGCCAAAATTTTATTTATAAGCAAGATAATTTTAATTATTTAAAATCAGTGCTTTCGCCAAGCTTGCATTAGCAATAATTAAAAAAAGTTACACATTTAGACTAAGCTCGATAACACGGACAGAGATAACTTACATTTAATCAATTTATTGAAATTAAATAAACAGTTGAATATAGTGGATCAACCCGCAATGCAAGTGGTGCAAAATCCTCAGTAGTGCTGCATGCATTGTATTTGACTGAAAATGCGATTAAACAATTTCTCTATAGACAGAAGAATTACATTATTACTGCTTTCGTCAAGGGTATATAGTTATAGAACATAAAACTCAATAATTGTTCCGATGATGCCACTATTTATTTAAGTTAAATTTACGAACTTGAGATAAACACCAATTATATTTTCTTCAATTACTTCAACAAATTGCATTATGTGCGATTGGCACAAAGAACTTGTTTAGCTCAATTTTTGAAGCTTGATTTCTATAATACGGGCTATTTTTTTTAATGCGCCATATTACTACAGTTTATAAAATTTTAATCTGCCGTTCCTGGTTGACAGCTAACTCTCTATTAAGCCACAACAAGCTGAATCTATGATTTGAATAAAAGCTTATAAATAATTTATTATTTTGAAAGCGAGCATCCGTATTCATTTATCCACGATCAATAGCTTGTTTTTAAAGCATACGTGCCAAATTTCGAAACTCGGCCGCCATTATTCGGGTAATTATTTGATGAGTGCCTAATAAGGATGTGACAGGTCTACTTCAAGAATTGTATCTGCTGTCCCATGTAATGTCTAATTTATACGGACCACATATTTGTATATATACGAATAAGTACACATATAAAAGTGTATAATTTAAAACACCAATATATTTTCATACAATATTTATTGCAAAACTTTCTTTCTACTAGTAACTTAAAGGAAAAATTATGGATAATTTTATTCTTTACAGACAATTGCGTATTCTAATGATGCACGTAGGAGGGAACAAATGAAAATTTAGCCAAACACTTAAACTAATCACCGATTTCCATAACTTCATAATTAATCATTTCATATTCTAACAGTCGACTTCCATTTTCAGTTTTCTTTAGTATATTCAATTAATATTTTTGCGCATAACTTACGTATTTATTTCGTTTTTCTACATTTTAACAGAATGTAACCATTACAAATGAAAAAGGACAGTCGATTGACACTAAAAAGCGCGACGCCACATGGTACATTATATATATATATATATATATATATATATATATATATATATATATATATATATATATATATATATATATATATATACCTGTTTGTGTGCATTTAATTGAAGCATTATGAGGGGTTTTGGTTAAATGTATGCAAGTGATATCTACGAATTATTCCATAGCGTAAGAAATGCAATTCATCAATTAGACCTTAGTGATTATTATTGGAATCTCGTGAAATAATTGCTTAAATTACCACGTCGTGGCTTTTGACGTAGGGGCATTTGCTTCAAGATTTAGCAAGCCACACAACGCCATTGAAACTGCGAATTGCATGCAGTTTTCAATTATAAACCATTTTTTCAGTAGGTTCTTTATGCGAATCCTATCGAGTACCAATTTGAAAATTAGGTATCAACTGATAATCCCCGATCTGTCACTTTAATTGTATCTGGTCGCATTAAATGAAAAAAATGGTTTTCAAATAGTGAAAATAGGCGTCATCGACAGATTTTGATTCATATATTTCAGGGCATTTCAAAGCCATCATGGTAGTCTGCGGTACATTACTTGTATCATATAACATGTTACTCCTGTTTCCAAAAAATATTCTTGCATAGCTTCATCTGAGATAGTTATATTTAAGCCAATTTCGTTATGCGACATAACTTCAAGGCTATTGAAGTATTTAAAACTTGTAAGAAGCAATCAGGATAACCAGTGATATCAAAAACAGTCTGATCGTAAGTCTGTAAAAGTAATCCCTACAGCTACAATTGTGCAAAATTCAGATGAATGCCTAAATAAATAAGAGGCTAGTCTATTAATTAAAGTACCTTTGCTTATTTTGCAATTCCTAATTTATACTGGCAAAAAGAATATATTAAAATTCTTTCATTTTGCGTAAAGTTAATACATATTTTCATACATATTCTTGTGGAATGCGAGCCTAAATAAAATTCATAATACACTTCTCATGTGCAAAATAAAAATAAATTTTATCAGATATAAGAACTGCTTCTTCCTTATTTTCTTCTCAAGCATCCACAAATGAACATATCTTTATATATAAATTGGAAAGCAAAACAAGATAGAAAAATGTCAAAAAATTAAGAGTGTGAAATAATAGAAAAAAATTAATTGCAAGCGTCAACTCAAGTTCAAGCTCAATGCATGAAACTGCTTCTTCTGCTTGAATAAATCCGGGTGCAATTTGTTTATCCATAAAGCTTCGTATGTGGCTAACACCTTTTTGCTATTGAATTTAGTAATTATTTCAAATGCTAAGTCTGGAGAACATAAATGTAATGTTTCAACAGTGCGTTGCGCAATTGTGGACGTGTATTCACCATTTGATTTAAACCAGGTGTTTACGTTGCAATTTTCTCTTATTCGAATAATTAACCGTCTGGTCGATCGCTCCACATCAGTCGATCTACAAATTGCGCATGTATATTTGTCAATAATATTTGATGTCTATATTAACGGCTGTTTCACTTCTGTTGCTGGTAACGGCAAGTTTGGTGCCTTAAATAACACTCGTAGTTTAGCTGCATTCAACGTGCGTGTTAATGCCGCTTCGTATTTCCTTTGTGCTATTCGGGAAACTGCATCCCCCTTAAATGGTATGTTTAGGTAACCTGCTTTCTTTTCTGTCCGAAATACGACTGTTTCTGCTTACTTTCCCTTTTAATAATTGATTCAATTAATTGTCTATGATAGAAATTAGACATTTAATCGTTAATTGCTATATTATATTCTTTATATTTTGAATCTCGACAAAACAACTTGTCAATTCATGAAAAGCAGCCACGAACCGTTGATAATTTATATTTAAACTGAACAAAACTTCTGTAATGCAAATACTATCCAGACCATGTTGGTTTATGGTAAATTTTTCTGTTTAATCTAACATTAGTTTCTTTCTTTAATAGTACATCTAAGAAAGGTAGACATTTGTCTTTCTCGAGCTCTGACATGAAACCAATATTCTTATGCGCTTTGTTGAAAGTTTGAAGCAATGGTTGTGATTGCACTTGTTCTTAGAGACAAGGTAAATTTCATCTACGTACCTCATATATTGAGCACATTTACTTGTCACTCCTTATTGATGTGTTCTCTAGATGCCCTAGAGCAATCTGAGTCAACGCAGAAAGTAAGGGGCGTCACATTGCACCACAATCAGTCTGTTTGTAGATGCTCCCATTAAAACGAAACCGTACGTCTTTCGTGCATAATAAGATAAGCTTACGTAAAGTGTGACCTGGCACCGGCGAAGTTGATATGTCGTGTTTTAGCGCTTCGACTATATCCCCATGTTTTCATAAATTGGAAAATTTGTAAACAAAGACGTAACATCAAAAGATACAAATCTTGTTTTTAACATTTATATCTTGAATTTGGTTATTAAGTTCATAGGAATCAGCAACCGAATAATTACCTTGTAGTTTGCGTAATGGTTCAAGTATACGAACTAACCATTTAGCCAATGCATGCAACGAAGCATTGGCCAATGATAAAATTGGTCTTATTGTAAAAACCTTTTGTGTTTTGGTAATCAGTACATTGTTGGTGTAGATGATTCAACTGACTTGAACTTCTGTGCAGTGGCCTCATCAATTAAACCAGCATCTGTTAAAATCTTAATTTTATTTATTACTTTGCGCTCCACTTCGTCCATTTTGTACTGCAATTCAACACGTTTTCAGAAATATCTGCTCTGAACACAAGATCGAGGAATAACTGGTCTACCTAAGGAAATTTTTGCTAATGAACAGCTACACTGAGCAGTTAATTGATTTCAATAGCAATATCAATATATATATATATATATATATATATATATATATATATATATATATATATATATATATATATATATGGCTGTCTCGAATTGAAAAAAAGTCGAGCATGCAAATTAATTATCTTTAGGAATAGTTTTGGAATCGAAATATATTTTCAAAGTGATACTTAATCAAAACTTTCTCGTGCCCAACTTTAACTAGACCGCACAAGCTCAAATTAGTAAGCGTTTATAAAAGATGAAGAATTATAATAAACGGAAAATGAATGTTTAAAAAATAGCGTAATTTATTAATATGAAAACTATTCTTTATATAGAGTTTCGAACATCAACAACATAACTGTTAAACTTAAAATAATGTTCTGTACATACTAGAATAGAAATGCCTCTAAAAGTAAGCGTGCTATAATAATATACATATATCCACATGTTAAAAAAATATTCTAAAGAAACAGGCTTAATAGACTGTTATGTCATATTTTTGAGGCAGAATGCACCTTTAGTCAGATGGTCGCACGACACTGCATGTCTACTTTTTTCAAACATACTGGCAGATTTTGTACTTCTATCGCCATTATATCAGCTAAATGAACTTTTGACGAACAAGGATCGAACCAAAATATAAAAGAATTGGCTCTGCGCCAATTTGAATATCTCGTTCGATGTAGTCTTAAAAAACTTTTACTTCACTGAGATGTCGGCTAAAAATTTCTGTGAAGACAAACTATGAATTTTTAGACCGAAAGCACAGCTCCAATCAAATAAGTTAATTTTTAAAGAAGTTATTTTCAGTGTAGATTTTAATAAAAAGCATTGAAACAAGTTTGTAAAACTAAACTCCTCAATAACGCCATATTTCGCCTTTCCAGACACATACCCTAGACAAAGTCTCATCAGTTTCACGAAATAATGTGTTTTAACCTTCGTTAAACAACGAAGTAAAATATTGAAGCGCACTTCAAAGAACTATATATATATATATATATATATATATATATATATATATATATATATATATATATATATATATATATATATATATATATGTGTGTGTGTGTATATATATATATATATATATAAAGATCAGGAGTTTTTTATAGTTCAAGCTGACGCTTATAGAGAGTCCAGGAATGAGATCATAAACGGCAATCGAAATTTAAACAAGACAATAATCAGAAAGATAATTCAACAAATATCGGATTTTTTAATAAATGCAGTTTTGAAAAAGATGGAAAATCACGTCTTATCTACCATGAGTATTACCGATATTAGATCAAAACTCATAGAAGAAATCCAAAAGACAAAACTCATTGGAACAAACACGGCAAAATTTTACGGCAAACCAAAAACTCATAAAGCCTTGACAGCCTCTGGAGCTCCTCCGATACGCCTCATTATGGCAATGATAAATGCACCGCAACATAAGCAAACTAAATTACTCTGCAAACTATTTCAACCTTTCCGTTCATGCTGTCTTTGGTTTATTCTTCTGGTCACGACTGAAGTAATTTTTTACTAGACTCGCAACAGTTAATAAATATTTGCATATATATTAGTTCTCTGCAACAAACAGTATCTACTTCAACCATTACGAAATATCATAACAAGTTTGAGCTAGCAGATGAACTGAGGTG
The DNA here is from genome assembly GCA_029291075.1 of Eudiplozoon nipponicum. NCBI lineage: Eukaryota > Metazoa > Platyhelminthes > Monogenea > Mazocraeidea > Diplozoidae > Eudiplozoon > Eudiplozoon nipponicum. The sequence goes on from JAQBSW010003464.1 coordinate 29,832, forward strand.
GGAAAACATCCTACGGAATAAAATTGTCTCGCTTGACGTCTCATTCTTATTTACGAAAATTCAACTGGAAAAAAACGTCGATCTTGTGTAACCTGATTAAAAATGACTGTCAAGATTTCCCTATAGACTCCAATGACCTGAAAGAGCTCATATTCGCAGGTACATAAAACGTAAAATTTAAATTTGAATGGAAACATTACCGTCAGATCCATGTTGTAGCTATGGAAAGCTGCATTGCACCCTTCCTGGCAGATCTATATATGTATCATCGTGAACAAACGAGTCTCAAATGTATAATTGGCCAGCGTGCATTCTACATAAGGTATGCAGATGATATACAATTGTTCATCCCAGACGCAGCAGACCTATCTCAAATTTTCAATCAGGCTAATTGAGCCGATCAAGATATTAAATTTACTCCCGAGGTAGAGAAAGACCATAGTTTTCTCTTTTTGGATATCCAACTCACTCGAGATTAAAATGGTGATTCGATACTGGCAAAACATAGAAAATCCACATTCTATGGGCAACACATTTCATACAAAAGCAGTGTACCAAAATCACACAAAAGAAACCTAGTTAACATCCTAACAAACAGAATCAGGAAGATCTGCCATGAGCACAAGATCGACGAAAAACTGGTTTGTTTGAGGAAAGTTTTGCTTAAGAACATCTACACGGAGCAGTCCATTGATGTCAACATCAAACCATGTCAGGTTCGCACTAGAGAGGATACCGTCAAACAGGTTTTCCTAAACTTACCATTTAGAGGCGACGTACCGGCCTCAATAATTGCACGGCGGTTAAATAGAATCACTGAAGAATATCTTCTCAGCGTAAAATTTAATATCACATTTAGCACACAGAGAATCACGAGGTTGGATGCTGAAGATCAATTGCCAGCTCACTACAAATCATTCATAGTCTACAAATTCTGATGTATGTGGAGTAGCATATATATTTGACGTACGAAGAAACAACATTTGCCGCAGAAATTGTTTCAAAATATCCTAGCATCATCAGAAAAGTTAGCTTTTTCCAAATTTCTATTAGAAACGGGGCATCCTGCCAATTTGGCCAATTTCTCAATTCTACACAAAGTAAAATCAGAAAAATTTCTATATATAAAACCGTTAATATAAAAAAGCAAGCGCGCCGCCTAAACATTCAAAAGTTTCACAAACATGATATTCTAATCGACTGGCCACGAATAATAACACCCAACAATAATTAATTGGAATAAAGGCAAGGTCAAACAACCACTCGACCAGACTCAACAAAAATAGGATCGAATTGACAACAAACTGAAGAAGAAGAAAACAGCAGCACATACGGTATCGCTTCAATTGTTAACGGAGACAGAAATGTATAAACAAAATGGGCTTTCAACACTGAAATCCGCACACCCTGCGTTGTTACCAAGTGGACAGAACAAAATTGAGGAACAAGGCGAAACGAAAGACAACACTCGGAAAAACAACATTCGTACACGTAACAGCTAACAATGCGAAAAGTGAGTTAACATTCAATCCATTAATACAAGAATGACGAGATGGCAGACATCACTTTGCAATACAACGAGAAATACCCCTACACGTAAACAGATACACAACCAAAGACACACACGCCAATACACTTACTAATCAGCCCAAACAAGAAATAGAAGTAAAACCAAGTCAAACAACTTGCTACCCACATAATGAAATGAAAACCCAGGATGTATATAAATGAAAGATTGTAAAGTGAAGTTTAGTATTCTCAAAATAAATGGCCATTATCCATTTTGTTATTAATTTGTTTTTTCTGCCTAATAATAAACATACTGTGTAATATATATATATATATATATATATATATATATATATATATATATATATATATATATATATATATACATTCAATACAATTTATACAAAACAGGATGTGAATTTAACCCCAAGTAGTCGCACATAAATCATCCTGACAATATTGATGAAATAGCCAACCGCATTTGTCTGAATGGCAGCCATTCAACCAACTTTTCCTAATTTTACAAAAATGCCAATTCGACAAAAATTTACCAGTTATGTTCTACTCATAAATCAGGTACAAAAAACCGCGTTATTTTGCATAAATGGTATCAGTTTTATTAGATTGATTTGCGAATAACAAAAACTTAATGGAGCTGATGCTTATCAAAAACTGCAAAATGAAGCGAAATCTTTCGTCCAGTTCGACTATTATTAATTGCCCGGGTGGTGATATCACGTGTTGCAAACTACATACAAACATCCCTCCTAATATATATATATATATATATATATATATATATATATATATATATATATATATATATATATAATGTCCAATGCCTTCGAATATTACGTAGTATCAAATAATCATTTTCTTCTCGAATGAGATGGATGTCAAAGAGGAGAAAATTGTTTTCTTTCTCACTCCAAATCATTCATAGTCTGAAAATTTTTATGTATGTGAAGTAGCACATATATTGAACATACAAAGAAACAATTAAACAGAAGAATCAGCGACAATTACAGCAGAAATTCATTAAAACTCTTGGCACTGCTAAGAAAATCACCTTTCTACGATCATACATTTGAAACCGAACACCCAGCCAATTTGCAAGTATGTATTAGGTTTTGCGAACCTAGTAACAAATTAGTTCAATTGTGACCAGAAGGATAAACCAAAGGCAGCATGAACGGAAAGTATGATCTCATGCACATTCGTTTCGTGCTTACTGGCGACTCATCAGTAGGAGCCGGTATTACGCCCTTTAACCACTATATATTTCGTAGAAGAATGTGGAATAATAGGACGGTACAATCTCCTAGACGAATGTGTAAACCTGTAATAGTGAAGCTAACATAATCTAAAGTCAACGACAATACGACTTCAATGCTAACTCACACTATATAATATATATACCGAGTCTGTAAAGGATACTAACACTATGGCTATTGTGTTAGTAACTGATACCTTTTTTGAAATCGATGATTAGGTTCGCAAAACCTAATACATACTTGCATATATATTAGTTCTTCGCAACAAACAGTATTTAACTGTAATATATTGAATTGAATGATGTCATGCTTATCGCGAAATGTGATAACTGATATCGATGAAGGCCAGAGTGTATGGTTTAACTGGAGTAACAGGTGTTCGGAAATTGTTGTAATTCTCAATTTGGGTGAACTTTAGCATAAATTTATATCCATCAGGTTGGTATCATGTACCGACTCGGAAACCATAGTGTTAGTATCCGGTACACATCGATTTCAAAAAAGGTATCAGTTACTAACACAATAGCCATAGTGTTAGTATCCTTTACAGACTCGGTATATATATTATATAGTGTGAGTTAGCATTGAAGTCGTATTGTCGTTGACTTTAGATTATGTTAGCTTCACTATTACAGGTTTACACATTCGTCTAGGAGATTGTACCGTCCTATTATTCCACATTCTTCTACCAAATATATAGTGGTTAAAGGGCGTAATACCGGCTCCTACTGATGAGTCGCCAGTAAGCACGAAACGAATGTGCATGAGATTATACTTTCCGTTCATGCTGCCTTTGGTTTATCCTTCTGGTCACAACTGAACTAATTTGTTACTAGGTCTGCAAAACCTAATACATACTTGCATATATATTAGTTCTTCGCAACAAACAGTATTTAACTGTAATATATTGAATTGAATGATGTCATGCTTACCGCGAAATGTGATAACTGATATCGATGAATGCCAGAGTGTATGGTTTAACTGGAGTAACAGGTGCTCGGAAATTGTTGTAATTCTCAATTTGGGTGAACTTTAGCATAAATTTATATCCATCAGGTTGGTATCATGTACCGACTCGGAAACCATAGTGTTAGTATCCGGTACTCATCGATTTAAAAAAAGGTATCAGTTACTAACACAATAGCCATAGTGTTAGTATCCTTTACAGACTCGGTATATATATTATATAGTGTGAGTTAGCATTGAAGTCGTATTGTCGTTGACTTTAGATTATGTTAGCTTCACTATTACAGGTTTACACATTCGTCTAGGAGATTGTACCGTCCTATTATTCCACATTCTTCTACCAAATATATAGTGGTTAAAGGGCGTAATACCGGCTCCTACTGATGAGTCGCCAGTAAGCACGAAACGAATGTGCATGAGATTATACTTTCCGTTCATGCTGCCTTTGGTTTATCCTTCTGGTCACAACTGAACTAATTTGTTACTAGGTTCGCAAAACCTAATACATACTTGCATATATATTAGTTCTTCGCAACAAACAGTATTTAACCCAGCCAATTTGACCAATTTATCAATACCAAATAAAGTAAAATCTGAAATGCTATTATATATATATATATATATATATATATATATATATATATGTATATATATATAAATGTTATATATATATGTGCCTATATATATATATATATATATGTATATGTATATGGATATGAAGCTATTTATATACAACAACAAGCACGCGGCCTAAAAGCTCAAATCTTTCACCAACTTGTCCTTTTAATCGACTGGCCACAAACAACAACAGTAAGCAACAATTTATTAGCATCCAGGCAATACCAAACCCCAACTATACAATCCTCAACAAACATTCAAATATATTAAACCATAATTGATTGCGCGGGTGGTGGTAACAATTCTTTAAATCAAGTTTGCGTCGTCGAACAACAATAATACTGACGCCTTTCGACCTTCCGTGATCATCATCAGAGTACGACGGTACACTGATTAGCAAGGATCAAACCGCAGGTTAATTATATGGAAAGAAAAATTAGATATTCGGCTCTTCCCTCTAGTTGTATCGCATATTTTGTACTTGACTGGAAATGTCAGCTGCACAATTTCTATGCGGTCACAAACATTATCGTTTTGCAGTTATCCCCTCCCACACACACATACACACACACACACACACACACATATATATATATATATATATATATATATATATATATATATATATATATATATATATATATATATATATAGGCAATTCAATTAAAGATACGGCATTACCACTATCGCTATCAACAACAGAAATTTTACAAAAATATGGACATTCAACGCTGCAATGTGCACACTCTGTCCTGTTACCAAGGCAACAGAACAAATTGAGGAATAAGGCGAAACGAAAAATGATATTCGGGGAACACATTCGTACACAAAACAGCCAACCAAGCAAGCACTTTATTAACTGGCCATTCATCAATACAATAGTGACATCACTTTGCAATACAACGATAAATACATATACATGCAAACGGACACATACACACACGTACGCATATACGCTTTCTAATCAGCTCAAAAAATAAGTGGAAGTAAAATGGAAAATCAGACTAGCTTCCACCCACATAATCAAAGGGAAACCCAGGATATATACGAATAAAAGATTTTAAAGTTAAACTAAGTAATCTCAAAATAAACGGCCATAATCCACTTTGTAAATAATTTTTTCTCTTAATAAAAAATAAATATGTCAAAGTCAACTAAACATTATATAAAGTAGCAAAGAATATTCATCCAGTAGACCGGCTTCGTTCTTAATAAAAACTTATCATGTGCTATTTTTAATTATGTCGCAGACGGGACTCGAAGCGGAGCACATTTGCTTCGGAGTCTGGGACTATGTCCACTTCGCCACTCTGACGTTAACTGTATACAGTTCTCAGTTGTATAATAAATTATGTTTTGGTTGGCTTTTGGTTCAGAATATATATAGTGGGGTTGGTATTTAAATCAAGCTGGCCATCTTGAAATAAATTGTGTATCACCACGCTCGCTATTGATAATTATTGAACTGAGCTTTATACGATGTATGTTGCGCAAAAAGAGTTGATAGCAAACAATGTGATATATTTGAAATCAGAAAAAATAGAAGCGACAATTTCGATGATTTAATCCGATTATAATGATAAGATGTACTAACATATAAACAATATAGAGGTATGCACTAGAATAAATAAAGACCTTTCTGATAAGTTATAAAAAGAAGTAAAATATATTATTGCTATGGATAAATTGGCATAAGCACGAGGTAACATTCTCATACAAACATATAAAGTTGCGAAAAATTTGTTTAATTTAGTAAATGTGGATAAACCAGATAAGCCTTTGACAATTTTTGCCTAGGTAAAACACTTTTCAAAATGCATATTTTCCAAGCTACTATGCCGCAGGGTAAGGAAATATTCCTAGTTCTTAGACCATACATTGATGAATTTATACGATTTGTTTGAGATTGTCGATAAATGTAAATTAAATGAAACCGATATATTTGCGAACTTAAATGTAGCGTCAATTTACAACAATATACATGCACCCAAAGAACTTGACAATTTTCAACGTGTTCTGGTTGTTCACCCGGTAATATTGGAGGGAAGTAAATATTTAATGAACGATCCTTTAACTAATATTAGGATTATATCATAATTTCATTCTTTATTAATTGTTCTCTCAGTTTCCATTTGCTTAGTTTTTCTATAGAGAGTGGCACCTTTGAATAAAGCTACGTTTAAAATTCACCTTTTCTTTACACTGTTAATAAAACCATTCGAATTGTTCTTATGACTCCCCTCTAATTTTAATTTACTATTTTTATTAAAAAAATTATTTTTACAAACCCATGATTATTTAACGATAAAATTTCTAACACGTCTATTTACAGTATCTTACCTCCTTCCTTACCAAGATGCCACTCATAAATAAGAAAGTAAGTAAAAAATATAGTTCTGACTTGCGAAACAAGGAATTGACATGAATTAATTCAGTTTCAATTTTATGCGTGCACACGGGTAGTTAATGATATGTAACTGAATAATTCTCAGTCAAACGTAACGCGCGCACATAGACACAGGCATGGCGTACGCTTATCCAGTGAATTGTCAGTAGGTGTCGTTAGGTCACTGTAATTCAATTTAGATTAATGTATGCATACTGATACGCACACACTCACATATATAGCACAATATTATCTAGTGACAAAAATATGCTGCGGCAGGATGGCTCAGTGGTTAGAGCACCAGGTTCCGATCCAGAAATGCACAGGTTCGAACCTTTCCGCGGCAAATTCTGGCCAGTACATGATGAGTTCCTAATAAGGACGAAACCGGTCTACTGGATGAATTGCCTTTTCTGCACTATACAATTCTTAGTTTATACAGACATATGTAAGTAATTATTGGGTCAGGTGCTTATATCAAGACCGCAACCTTTATTATAATAATTGTTATCACCACCCGCGCAACCAATGTTCGTTTAATTATATGAATTGATAATTACCTGCTTTTCGTTGTAACTAACACAGGCTGAGTTCCCGTTGATTTGTTGCTTCGTGATATTTGACAGCCACTTGCGGCTGCCATCACCAGTCCATTATACATCACAAGTTTTAAAACAAACAAGCTAATGACTTAAAAATTTTAAAATAGTTCGTTGGATGAGCTTGCTGTTCAAAAACACTTTCAAAACAGGAAACTGAAATTTCCAGAGTAAAGATGAAAACAGTGGTTGTAAACATATTTTTTCGTGGAACAAGGACTAGGTGATTATTAAATTGGATAAATCTTCAATTTAATATCACTTCCACATGAAGAATGGTGATTATTCGGTAATGACAAATTGAAGATGATGATTTTGAATTTCAGGTCTGAATGAATGCCACATCCTAAGAAAAGGCTAACCAAAATCATAAGTTAGTGAATAATTAAAAGTGTGTGTAGTATACGGCAGGGTGCTGCAATAGGTAGAGTCATAGACTACGAAACAACTGAGCCCCGTTTTGCGTTCCTGAACAGTAAGTGAGAATGTGATAGGTGTTGCGAACCTAGTAAAAAATGGCCAACGTTTCGCAAAATACGTCATATAAATCAATCACGGACGAAATTACAATTAGAGCGATGACACATCAAATGACGTTACGCAAAAGGAGTGGCCTAAATTGCGCAAAAGTAGTGGTCTACTTTTGCGCAATTTAGACCACTCCTATATATATATATATATATATATATATATATATATATATATATATATATATATATATATATATATAGTGGTTAAAGGGCGAAATACCGGCTCCTACTGATGAGTCGCCAGTTAGCACGAAAAGAATGTGAATGAGATTATAATTTCCGTTCATGCTGCCTTTGGTTTATCCTTCTGGTCACAACTGAACTAATTTGTTACTAGGTTCGCAACACCTATTACATACTTGAATATAAATTAGCTCTTCGCAACAAACACTATTTTCCTGAACAGTTGTTCGAGTGTTCCCAATAATTTCGAATGCGGTCTACAAAATTCATTTGTTTACAACATAAGAAAATATATAGTTAGTTCTGGCAAATTTATATATAATGGAATCGGTGTTTATATAACAACCTTGTGTTAAATATTTTCACATTTCGCTTTTATTTCCATAATTCTTTAATTTGAATGTTGTCTATTCTGTCTTTAACCTGATATCATTCTGTATATGTGTTTGTGTTGGAAACGATTAATAATTTATATTACCATTTAAAAAACACTTAGATTGTTAACATGACAATTGACATAAAATTCAATATTTGATGTACTATTATAGTACGGATGAAACTGTATAAAATGATATTATAAATTGTTTTTATGTCGTAAAATGCGTCTTTAGGCTCTGGGTTGATTTATTACCCAGCTGACTTACATTTCATCCGATTTTTGTAAATAAACAATTCCATTACACCGTTAAAATGCACTGCTGGCGTTTTCAATTTATTACAAAAAGTATAATTGCTGCTTTTATAATGCTTATCCGTTTTGCTATAGAAAAAAATGTGAATTTATTTAATTGAAACATCAATATAATAAGGGAAGCAGTGCTTCTTAGATTTATATTAAAAGAGCACAAATTTTCTTGAATTTATACCATGACATTAGAAAAAAATCATTATGAAATTTAATTACTCTGTTCAAGAAATCAAATATTTCATTGGTAGAGCAAAACAAATTAGATGAAACGCTCTCTTAAAAACATTACAATAAACATGTAAAATTAAATGAAACATCATTTAGGCTGTAAAAAGATGCGGATTCAGAAGGAAAATGACAGCACATTTATACTAAATGGAAGATAAATTGAATCAGATAAAATTAAATTAAAGCAGGAAACAAATAGCATAAACTAGGCCAAGCATTAGGAATATGGCTCAATAGCAGTGCGTTTGGGCAGCACGCCATTGTGCGAAAGTTAGGTAACTTCCAAATCCTGACCCCGAGGACAGACTCCCATTGTAATCCAATATATTTTTTCTGTCATGTGACGCACCCATTTCCATATATATATATATATATATATATATATATATATATATATATATATATATATATATATATATATATATATATATATATATATATATATATATATATGAGTGTAGTTTATACTAACAAAAACAAAATACTTACAATCATATCATTAGAACTCAAATCAATATAAATACACACAACGGGGCACAGAAGAAATTTAAAATTTCTCATTTCTGCATAGAGCAAAGCCGAAAAAATTAATAAATATAAATTAAACCCTTTACATAATATATTAAGTACACGGTCTGAATATTCATAGGTTCCAGCAAAATGATATTGAATTCAAATGGCCACAAATCACTTATACCAAAACCAATATTACAGTATCAAAATCAAATTGTCCAGCATCAACGAACCCTCACTCGAACAAATAACAGCTCGAAGATGAAACTGCACCGCAAATGCCATTAGTATCATCATTATTAGCGTCCAAAATCACACAACTAGATAAGCATTTAAATACCGTTTTTTGCGGAGTACTAATATATATGCAAGTATGTATTAGGTGTTGTTGTTTTATCGTCCTATTATCCCACATTCTTGACCAAAATATATAGTGGTTAATGGGCGTAATACCGGCTCCTACTGATGAGTCGCCAGTAAGCACGAAACGAATGTGCATGAGATTATACTTTCCGTTCATGCTGCCTTTGGTTTATCCTTCTGGTCACAACTGAACTAATTTGTTACTAGGTTCGCAACACCTAATACATACTTGCATAAATAAGCATTTATCTTTCTTGTAACCAAGGCAGCACAAAACAATTCATAAAAAATGTGGCATCAAAGACAACATACGAGAGAATATTCCTGCTTGCATCAGTTAAAAACGTAAATATTGGGCACAAAATCTATTCATCGTTCAAAGAGTTAAACTTCACTTAGTTCAAATATGCTGATGGATGAATTGTGTTTTTCTACATTATACAATACTTGGTTTATATAATGGAACTGGTTTTTATATCAAGATCGCAAACTTGATATAATAACTGTTATCAAAGCCCCTCTAACCTATTTTCGTTTAATCATTTTGAAATACTCTTGATTTAGACTGAGCTTTTAATAAAAAATATTTTCAGCTATTGCGGAGACATTCTTTCTGTTGCAAGTTTTGTTTAGACTTAAGAGTTTTTGAATTAGCTTCTATAGAAAAATCGGCCATTCCTACCTATATAGCGCATTGCACAGCTATCAAAATTGTACAAATAAACAATTTCTGACTGTTTGTTATCTGAGAGCTCACTCTTTACTCCTATTTTTGTTAAGCGTTTGCATATTTTTAACAGTAATTTTAAACAGATCCATATTTGAACTAAAAAGTTAGTTCCAGAGTTAGCCAAAGAATAGTAAAACAGTAGTAAACTGTTATATAATTAATTTTAAATGTTATTATTACCACAAAAATGATAACTGATATCGATCAAGGCCAGAGTGTATGAATTTGCTGGAATAGCAGGTGTTCAGAAGTAGTTTTAATTACCAATTGTGGTGAAATTTAGAAAATATTGAAATCCATTGTGTTGGTACTATGTAACGACTGGGTAACCATAGTGTTGTTACCATGTACCTATTCGGCAACCATAGTGACGGTTTCATCTACTGACACGACAAACATACTGTTGGTACTCTTTACAGACTCGGTATTTATTCTATATTGTGAGTCGGCTTTAAAGTCGCTTTGTCGAAGTATTTATATAAAGTTAGCACCACAACCGCAGGTTTACACATTCGTAGATTACTTTACTTTACTGTGGCTGACTCCTTTTGGAGGATAAGCCGGCTCCAGTGACATTTCATGGAGTTTCTTGGGAATTTGGTACAAGTGGTGTCCCCTCACCACTCGGCTTTTTGATCGAGGACGCACCTCTAGCCTTTGCACATCCAAGCGCAGTCTGCAAGGCAGCAGTAAGTTGCATGGTTGCCGGTGGCTGTTGAGAGCTCATTCGCCATTCGGAAGTACGGGGTACTGTCCAGGAGTCCATGTAATCCTGTGGCTGTTGTCCCCTTTTGTGGCGGGGAACACACGCCGAGTCATGGTGCCGTCGTCGGGCTCATGTGGTATTTTATAGGAGATCCGATTGCCGGTCGGAAATCCACCACGCCCTGGTGACACCACCGCCATAGCCCCGTTAGCCCATGTACGATCGGCCATCGAGACATGGTTGACACCGTCGTACCACGTTGAGGAGGGGATGGACTTTACGACGTTCGTTCAAATGTTCGACATTCCCCACACAAATATATAGTGAGTATAGGGCACAGTACCGGCTTCTACTTATGAGTCACCAGTAAGCACAAAACGAATGTGCACATGAGATTCAAACTTCAGTTCATGCTGAATTTAGTTTATCATTCTTGGGCTATTTAAACTAATTCGCTACTAGGTGTACCACACTTAATACACAATTTCATATATTTTAGTTCACTGCAACGAACGATATCTAATATTCAAAGAGATGTCATAATGGTACATCAAACGTTAGTACTCACATTAAATATCATTCTTTTTTGTATCTAATCGTACACTCTATTTCTGTTTATCTGCTCACTCACCTTGCTTTCGTGCTTTGTACATTCTACCTAGCATATTCCTTATTCAATATGTTTTATTTTAGCCCATCATACGTTCAAATATTGTGCATACATTTATTACTGTCCCTAATTCACGCCTGCAATGTTTTCAACTATGAGTTGTTTGACTTTTTTGCCAAAATATACTGCATATATTTGTGTAAAAAAACAAGATTTTAATACTCTCAGTTACGTAATGAACCAAATGATCTTCATTTCCAAGTGGTGTCCACACCAATATTAATGTCTTTCACCAGACGCAGAATAACGTAGCAGAACTACCGCTTGTCGCACGCACTGATGCGTCTCGACCTTCCATGTTCATCATCAGTGTAGGACGGCAAACTCACTAGCAAGGATCAAACTGCAATGCACATATTTAGAAAGCAAAAATAGATATGCGGCTCTCACTCTAATAGTCTTGCATATATTGTACTTTGGTCATACACACACACACGTATATATATATATATATATATATATATATATATATATATATATATATATATGTCTGTGTAATACAAGTAAACAATCATTGAATGTGCGGTTTTTGGTAGTCATTCTTTGCTTGAAGTAAACACCAATCCCATTGTATTTAAACAGTCATTCAACACGTGAGAAACAACAGTTCCTGATTTCTTAATCAAATATATTAAAAATATTTTTTCATTTGTTATTTATGGACTCGTTTTCTGGCATTTAGAATATACAAACTTGATTAGTAGTTCGAATAATAGTGAAAGACATCTTTCGATGACCAGAATTATAATTAATAAATTAAGATGACCAATGCCTCATTATTGAAAGACTTCATAAAGTAACGGATGCATCCTTTCTACATCAAGTTTGCGAAATTGGAGCATGCATCATTCTAGTTTAGTTATACCCTTGCAAAAGTGTAATTAAAAGCGTCAATCAATCGAACTGTAGCATTTATAACTCTTGTTTTTCTTCTTGGTTGTGAATAATTAATCTATCAAGATTGTATTTGTCTCCGTTCTGCAGTGGTCTGATTGATCCTCATTTTCAAGTACGAGCTAAATTTGGTTTCGTGGTGTCATTTCTCGGAAGGCTTTCACTCCAATCGCACTAACTACTGCAAATGTTGTTCAATCAAACCTTGGTTATGTAACGTTTCGCTACTTCATTTTCAGTTTCATCACTAGAAATCTAATGACGCATATTACACTTATTACAAGGCCAGATTTAAGGTGTCATATTTGCTTAATTCTGGCCTTGTGATTAGCTTATTGTGCTTTACTAGATTTATAAAGTTAATATTGGAAATGTTGTACCGAAATGCTAAATAGCCAGGGTTAGATCGAACTCCATTCCCATTACGGATGGCGTGGAAGCCTTCGGAGAGATTACACAACAAAGCCGAACTTGGAACTGAGGATCAATCAGATTATTGCGGAACTGGATAGCTAATGGACCACAAATGAAAGAAGATCGGGGATACGTCATATATGATATATGGTGATCAATCCGATCTTTGTGTAACTGAGAGTGCAAGGCAACAACCCGCGAACGCATCTCCGTTAAGTCATCATATGAAGCTCGTACCCAGTAAACAAATATTGGATAGCACCGCATTTCCAATGGTTAGTATGAACGATGTTGAATACTTCGGAAGAAAAGGACGAATACGCACTCAGCCAGATCGAAGACAAAACAGATGCGTACTTGCAAATGGTGATCAATCGGAACTTTGTAAAACTGATAGTGCAAAGCAGCAGCCCGCGAACGCACCTCATGGTAAGTCGTCATAGGAAGCTCGAACTGCGCAACAACCATTCGATTTAAAATATCTCGAGAATTTGATTTCGAACTGAACCGGATAAATTCATATTCGTCGCTAAACAGTAGTAGCCCGATATAGTGTGACCGGATATCAAAACAGGGAGAAATTGTCTTGTAAATGACAAAAATGCATCTGTGTATTTAGGCCCCGAGTGGTGAGGGGACACCACTTGTACCAAATTCCCAAGAAACTCCATGGAAATTGGAGCCGGCTTATCCTCCAAAAGGAGTCAGCCGCAGTAAAGTAAAGTAAGTATTGAGGCCGTGCATTTGCTCTTATGTTGCCAATGTTTAGTAAGTTTACACGCGTCATTATGCGTTGTCGTTGTATTGGACACTGAAATTCGTTGTGTATGTGTACCGCCCTAACCGCAACATTTGCTCAGCTAAAATAGATTTATCGGTTTTAGCGCTTCACTTCCGAGTAAACTACTGTAGTAAGCGCTGAATAGTATTCTGTGCTGCAAACTGATCCACAATCAGGATTATTTGTTTGAATTATTAAAGTTGATAAATTTGCGCAGAAACTTTTAAAAGCCAAACATATTTTCTTTGACAACCAATAAGTTATTTTATTCAACATTGTTGAAATTGATACGCCAGCGTATACTTTGAATCTTTACAATTAGTTCAAGTTCTGAATTGCAGCAAAGGAAACATGGAATAGAATTGCAAGGCTAAAAGCAAAATCGATTACAATAAAACTGAATATAAACAATTACGCTTTCAAGTTACTTTTAATAAAAGTTGCGATCATGATATGAACAACTGATACATTATGTACATACATTTGTCAGTATGAACAGTAAGTGATGTGTACCCAATAAGGACGAAACCGATCTTTTGGATAAATTGCCTTTTCTAGACTATACAATACTTATTCTTTAAATCAAGTTTGCGAGCTTGAAGTAAACACCAACCCCATTGTATTTAACCAGTCTTCGAACAACATAACAAAACTACCGCCAGCTGCAACGCACTGACGCGTTTCGACCTTCAATGATCATCATCAGAGTACGACGGCAAACTGACTATCGAGGATCAAACCGCATTGAATATATCTGAAAATCAAATTTAGATATGCGGCTCTCACCTCTACCAGTCTTGCATACATTGAACTTGACTGGAAATGTCGGCTGCACAATTTCTATGCAGTCACGAACATTAACTGTTTGCAGCTTTCGCCACATATACATATATAGGCAATACAATTTAAACAATAATTGATTACGCAGGTGGTGGTAACAATTCTTTAAATCAATTATTGTTTAAATTTATACAATACTTAGTTAATACTGACAAATTAATATACATAACGGGCCAGGTTTTCATATGAAAATCGCATTCTTGATTTAAAGTAACTGTTATAATCGCCCGAAAAACCACTATTCATTTAATTATATAAATACTTTCAAGTTGATTAATGCATAATTTTATTATCTAATACTGTCATGATCTGATAACAAATACCACTGCCGAAGTTAGATTTACGTTAACATTTCGCTGAGAACTTGAGGCCCATGCACATAATGAGTCAGGTTTTTATATTAAGATCGCAACCTTGATTAAAAATAATTGTTAACACTGCCCGCGCAACCAATATTTGTTTAATTACATAAATAACATCAAGTTGTTAAATGTATAATTTTATTTGCTAATACTATCACGATATGCTAATAAAATACTATTGCCTAAATTAGATTTTAATATTCCTTTTAATGTACTTTTTTGAGAACTTGAGACCCACAGTAATTCACGTAGAGTAACAATTAATAAACTGCAGCTTCGTAAATCGTAGGAAGGTTTAATATCGTATTTTCTCATTGCTTTGTGTATTTGACAGTATTCCAATTTTTCAATATGTTGCACTTATTAAATTTTTGGCTGACAAAATCAATTGAATGGAACCATCCTTATTTCTGTTTTGGGCTTGGCTCTCACTCTGACTTTAGTTTATAACCTGGAGCTGCTTACATTAAATCCACTGAGAGTAAGCATTCCGGTAAAATTAATTGTTGGCTATTCGTGTCATCAACAGAAATGGGCTACTCGACAGCTTTCTTGTAGGATTTCACTCTGTGATACGATATTTTATTTATTTTATTTATGTGGGAAAGATCTAATCAGTAGAGTGAATGTTAACAGGTAAAAATCAGTTAATAGTTAAATAAATTACATTAATATTGGAAATTAGTAGGTAATATAATCCAAAAAATATTATTTAAAAACTATCTAGATTGCGCACCTATCAATTTTTCCAACGGAAGCTCAACTGAGCGTGTGTTTATTTGCCAAAGCATTGCTCTAGATTTTATTGCAGTGAAACTCAGAAGGTAAACGTTTTATTTTCGCCCACAAATATTGCTTCTAAATATAACTTTTATGCAAGCATATATGTTCATTTATGTGCTGCAAAAATATAATTGACAAGTTATTGCTTAACGTATACACACACCGCGTGGTCAATTCTACACTGCCCGCCCACTTGGAGGAATAGAATTCTACTTCACAGCCAATCGAGATTGAAAATAATTTCTGTTCAACACTTATCACGATTATAAAGCCTTACAAATTGTTAACATAATTTCCCTTCCTACTTATAGAATCAGAAGCCTTTCACATTTTGCCCATTATAAGTACTTAATTATGGGCATTGAAATTTGTAGTAATTACCAATAAGTCCAAATAAATTCCAAAAATTATACATCTGGCTTTGTATGTATGTATGTATATTTCTAGCTCTTCATTTGTTCGCGTATATGTTAATATGCTTTCATATTTTCTCTCGTAGAAGACGTAGAGCCTCGAAAATTGTGTACATTTAATTAATGCCTAGACAAAATGATGTTGTAGTGTATCCCATTTATCTATGTAATGGAAGTATCAGATTTAAGGAGAATCACTCTTTTCGAATTTAACGCAATATTTGTAGTCAAGAGTAACATTTTACGCCTTATGAGAACACCCGGGTTAACGAAGCTGAATACGAGACGTTTTATTAGGTTAGTAACAATTGATCTGTGGTTAGGTTGCCTAGGCCGATCGATAGGAAGGAATAAGATTTTTGCCATTATATCATGCCAACAAGATTGAGTGAAACTAAATTGAAACAGAAGAGAAATTTCTTTACCATAAAATTATGTCTTAATCAGTTCTAATTGTGCAAAAATTGAAATCATCATGCACAT
This sequence comes from Eudiplozoon nipponicum, assembly GCA_029291075.1. Taxonomy (NCBI): domain Eukaryota; kingdom Metazoa; phylum Platyhelminthes; class Monogenea; order Mazocraeidea; family Diplozoidae; genus Eudiplozoon; species Eudiplozoon nipponicum. Next base: position 46,765 of record JAQBSW010003464.1, read on the forward strand.
CCATAAAAAAGACCTTAGTATTGTTAACCAACACAAGAATAACAGAAAAACAAGACCTTTTAAATAAAGACAAAATAATAATTTAGGCGAAAAAATAATTAACGAGATTTATGGCTTGGAGAATCTAGTTACTATGAGTATTTTGCCAAGTCAGCTTTATGGCAAGGCAAAATCGGCAGCACAACTTTATTTCGGTTATTGTGGTATCTCGTCGTAAACACGACCGAACTTCGCAGCAGACTCTGCCCAAATGAATAAAGAAGATTACGAAGTCAATTTGATAAGAAATGAGCAACAAAATCGCCACTGAGCTCGACTCGATGTCTTATCGCGCAGGGTTTCCAACTAAGAACTATGATACGCACATGGACTCTATCAAGGTAGACGCGTGGGTCCGATAATAACTAATTTGGATTTAGTTTACTTTAACCGTTTCTGTCATTTCTAATAATTTCTTACGCCAATCTGGCGCTGAATGAGAGAACAGTGCTTTACTGGCACTCGAATTGAAGGCATACGAAAAACATGACCAAACCCACGCAGTTGATGGACCCGTATTTTGTTTTTATAACGAGGAGCACTTTTTGGCCAATCCAAAATTCGTCTACGGATGTTAACGTTGATTATTCGTTTTTAGTAATTTACATGTGCTATACTTCTCAAGCAACGATAGTAAAATGCCTGTAAGCGGCTAAAATCGTCAATTAAAAGAGGCCAAGTTTCTTTAGCGTGTAATATTGCTGCACATAAAGATGCATTGTAAACACGACCTTTAAGGCAGAGTGAAATATTCGCGTTTCTCCATAAATAGTGACGATTAGAGAAAGCTAATTTAGCTAATTAAACGAACATTGGTTGCGCGGGTGGTGATAACAATTATTATAATCAAGGTTGCGGTCTTGATATAAACACCTGACCCATTAATTACTTACATATGTCAGTATAAACTAAGAATTGTATAGTATAGAAAAGGCAATCCATCCAGTAGACCGGTTTCGTCCTTATTGGGAACTCATCACGTACTGGCAGCAAATTCTGGCCAGTACATGATGAGTTCCCAATAAGGACGAAACTGGTCTTCTGGATGAATTGCCTTTTCTACACTATACAATTCTTAGTTTATACTGACATATGTAAGTAATTAATGGGTCAGGTGTTTATATCAAGACCGCAACCTTGATTATAATAATAACTAATTTAGCTTCCTGTAAAAGTATCTGACATGTATAAGATGTGAATTTCATGCTGAAAAACGGAACAAGGACTACTAATATATTCAAGGTGGCATGAGCATAATCGCGATTGTCGAATAATAATATGATATCATCTGCATAGTCAAGATTGACTAATTAAACGTTCGGAAGGACTTCAACGCTTGCATCAAGAACGTGTGGATGAGTTTTCTTCATAATAGAATCTATTTAAAAAAACTAAACAAAAAGGGGGAAGTGAACGACCATGACGAACACCATTTATGGTAGTTAAGTTGTGCGTTAATTTCTTGTAGATCTTAACGCGACCCGAATCGTTTGTGCAGAAAGCAGGTATAATATTTACAGATTTCGTGGGCACACCACTTTTCGACAGAATATTGAATAGAACGTTGAGATCAACCAAGTTAAATGCAATCATTAAGTCTAGAAGGACGAATATTGTTGGACGACGATATACCTGCCACTGTTTAAGAACTTGCCCTAAGGTAAAAGTATTATACATCCAACCTCGTCCTATACGGAATCCAGCTTGATTTTCTCCAATATATGATTCACGCTAAGCGAAAAGATGGAATAAGTTAATAAAAACAAATAACCTTGAAACAACTGGAGTCAAGTCCATACTACGAGGATTATCAGACGAATTTAGATATTTTTGAAGATAGGAATGGTGGTCAAATTAATCCAAGCAGTCGGCACGGTATCCGCATTCTATATAGTACGAAAATAGTTAGTCAACGCTCTCAAAGTTGTATCGTAACAATCATTAAATGAGCTCGGACACAAATCATCGGATCCTTCAGTTTTGCTATGTTTGAGAGATTAGATTGCATCCCTTATTTCTAACTCTGATGGCTGTTCGAAATTAACGTTCCACATCGTCAATGCAGGCATACTTTCGGGAATCAGGACACACGCAGGTGCCCACGAATGTTGATTTTGCAAGTGTCCAGTAAACTTATCAATACGACTTATTTTTTGGGCTATTAGATTTTTGTTATTATCATTTATAGTTTCGCTAACTTTTTGTTTACTTATTTATTTTTCCGGAAAACTTAATTGCAAGTCTACAACGTATAAGTGCATGGTCGGAGTCGACATTCCAAAACTAACGACAATCCTGAATGCAACCTCGCCATCTATAACTAATTATTACATGATCCATTTGAGTCCGCATTGTTCAGGGGCTGAGAAACGCTATGTGGCGCAATGTACTACACTACGTCTGATGTTTGTGCTACTTAAGTTTAATCTATTTTCCGCGCAACTATCTAACAGTCTCCTGTTTTTATTGTTGCGCATCGAGCTTAAAGTATATCTTCCACATAAAAGGTAGTTCGGCATTATTTAAGCGCCTAACTTGAGGATTCATATCACAAATAACCAAAACTATAAACAAACTACATATTAAATAGCTTAGGTCGATTTAAAAAACGTCCTTTTTGTTTTCTGCGCTGCAATCGTTGGAGGCATACGCAGATACAACGAAAAGGCAACGCAGTTTTATGCTTTTGGCATTGACTTTGGCATATTTATTGAAGTGTGCCACAAAAAAGTCGGTTATTTAAAGGGATCCATGTTGTTAACCAAACGTCAGCTTGTTAGCTAAGTACAATACCGAATTCACATTTTCCGGCTTGAGAAAACTCCGTTGAACCAGAGGTTCGATGCCAATAACGCTTATATGAGGATACTGCGTCCAGTTCTGTAATACTCGTATGCTTTCGTATTTTGGTTTCAGATACATAACATATATATGCTCAAGTTATTCAAGTTACGTGCAAGAGCTTCTTGTTATAAATTTCGTACATTAAATGCGCCGATGTTAAATCCTAACCTAGTTTAGATGAATGGTAGTTTACTTGAACTATTTGCGATATTTAGTAATCCGGTATTGAACTCAGTGATAGGATCAAAACCCTTCATATTCATTGTATCTAAAAGAACGTTATTGTTAGATTGAGGAGGGGAAAGAGAAAGAAAACAGGCAGACTATGAAATAAATGTTACTTCAGTAGCCTG
>JAQBSW010003464.1:55000-82886 GCA_029291075.1 Eudiplozoon nipponicum
TAGGCCGTTTTCAAATGTACGCTTGGTCCCTTGTTCCATGTGAGAATTTGAGACTTTGTTAGTCTGATCTCTCTTTTGCTGCCTACCTTCTAGGCGAAATGCAACCATTGCTGAAGTGAAATTAAAATAGCTCAACGAGTCGTATGTTACAAGATCAACTCACCAACGCTAAGGTCGTGATTAAGTAGTAATATTTAACAATATTATTTGGCAATGAAAATAATAATTCATATTTATTTAGATTAGTATCGACACAGTTATTGTTAAAATTTAATTTATCTGATTAATTGTTCGCGTTTGCGCCATTAAAATATGTTTATAAATTAAAATAATATTCATTAATCATGAGCACAATTTGCGGACCAACCAGTTCTATATGATTGGTGTTTGACAATGGATTACAACCAAACTTTTTTGTGGAACATTGATTACACTGATAAACCGTTTGAGAAGATTTATTTCGCATCCACATCGCCAAACCACTAATACAACTCCGGTAGTCGGCTGAAAACACAGAAAACGTAGGCTCATTATCACTTTGCAAGATACTTTTATTCGTGATACTTGTCACGTTATCAGAGCGCAATGTAAATACTCTAACCAAACAATAATTAAATGGGAGAAAAGTTGTAGAAATTTAATGGCAAACAGAGTCAATAGAAAGACCTGGTGAATTATGCTTTATTGACATTGGTAAATCTGGATCACACCGTGTGTAGAATTTAGGTTTTCGTTTATAGTTTGGTATTGTTTAGTAATATAGATAATGTAATATATTAATAAATGAATATAAGCGTTCATAAGAAGTCGTGAAATATGCCGTTATTACTAATCAACGTGGATCAAAGCACCAACAATGCAGATAATATTCACAAGTAAGTAGAAAAAAATACAGTGCAAGCGGGACTACAAAAATTTCTGTCTAAATATATGATGCAGAAAACTACGCTAAGAATTTTTACCGTAGGTTTACACGGTAATCTAAATCAAGTTGTAATATCGTAGGCCGCATTTAATGACGGAATTTTCACCAAGATCATCTGCTAGGCTAAATTTCTTGTTTTTTTAAGAGTTACATTTTTCTAAATACAGCACATCTCTTATCTGCATTATTGTCATGCAAGTTTATATGTAGAGCATCTAACATTATCATCGAACTAATTTTAGAGATACCTTTATTTTTAATTACGTATTGACACGTTATTTCAGATAAATATTGGCTCCTGAACGACGCTTTAAACCATGCTTTTCCTAAACAACTCGCCAAATTCACACTCGGATAGCAATGAACTTCATTTAATCACTGATAATTCACTGTTTAGCATATGTATTGAACTTTTATATAATTAAACAAGCATTGGTTGCGCGGGCGGTAATAACACTTACTATAATCAAGATTGCGATCGTGATATAAACACCTGACCCATTAAATACTGCTTGTTGCGGAGAACTAATATATATGCAAGTATGTATTAGGCGTTGCGAACCTAGTAAAAAATAAGTTCAGTTGTGGTCAGAAGGATAAACCAAAGGCAGCATGAACGGAAAGTATAATCTCATGCACATTCGTTTCGTGCTTACTGACCCATTAAGTACATACATTTGTCAGTATAAACTTAGAATTGCGTAGTGTAGAAAAGGCAATTTATCCAGTATACTCGTTTAGTCCTTATTGGAAGCTCATCACGTTTTGACCAAAATTTGCCGCAGAAAGGGCTCAAACATGAATACGTCTACTTCGGTATCTGGGGCTCTTACCACTGAGCCACTGTACCCCACACTACACAAAATTTTCACCCGTATGCTAACTAATGTTACTCGGTTTTTCTTTATTCTTTTAGTTAGTTATTTGGAACTATGGTTCTAACTGGATGCCATATGAACTAGAACTAAAAGAAAAAAGACTAACCGATTAACATTAGTTAGTTCATAACTCAAAATTGTGTAGTGTGCAAAAGTGTGTTTCAGTGATTAGAGCACCAGATTTTGAAGCAGACGTGCTCAGGTTTGAGCCCCGTTCGTGGCAAATTCTGACCAGTACGCGAAGAGTTCCCAATATGGACGAAACTGGTCTAAAGTATGAATTGCCTTTTCTATACTATACAATACTTAGTTTGTACTGAAAAATGTATGTACTTAATGGGTCAGTTGTTTATATCAAGATCGCAACTTTGATTATAGTAAAACGTTCAACTTGATGGCAAAATTTATTTATTGGCGTTATATATTTTTCTTAGTGATGTAATATTATTTACGCAAAATATTATAGTTATACAATAATTCCATTCCACTTCTCAAGAAAAATATAGCTTATTCTTTATTTTTTCCTAATTAACGTGGAGTTATCCTACATATTGCACAGACATAAAAACAATCTAGGAAAACCTCTTCTATGTCGAGAGCAGGGTTCAACTATTCATGCACAAGTGAAGTTGAGCAATGAATTTAATAAAGGTACATATTCTTGGGTTGCATTTCAATAAAGTACATAAATTTTTGCATGGAATATAGTATGCCAAACAACAAATTAGTTTAAATGGAATTAGAAGGATTTGTCATAGTCAGCATGGACAAAAGTTTTAATCTCATTTAAACAATTCACGTGCTAGTTGACGACTTATCAAGAGGAGACGGTACCACTCCTTAAGCTCACATTATATATGTTTTGTTAGTATATACTAAACATTGCATCAAGTAGCAAAGGCAACGTTTTCTTTATACCAAAATTATATATATATATATATATATATATATATATATATATATATATATATATATATATATATATATATATATATATTTGAAGCCTAATGGCAGAATTTTAAATATGTTTATTATTTCAGCATAAATTATATACCGCCTTTCGTATGTGATGCAATGTTTAATTTAAACTGACAAAAATGTATAACGGATTTGAAATTAGAGCATTGATTATGCTACCGTCAAGTTTATGCATTTCTTAATGAACAGCTAACTTAACCCGAAGTTCCTGTAACTACGCATGAGTTAACTTTGCTTGAAAAAGACTACAACCGAAGCACTACTAGAAGCACATGGATACATTATTGTATCCATTAGATAGGGTTAATGACTTTACAATGGATGTTCATTCGCCTGCTTAAAGCAAATGTTGGCAGTCAAGAAACACAAGAACAATTTTTTAATTTATGATAGTCACGAAAGAATACAAATTACAACAATTATAGTTTTCATGTTAATTAATTGCACAATCACATTATGGTTCTTATCAGAGCACCGTTGGAAACTAACTAAAATTGAATTGGTGCTTAAATAAATTTTGCAAACTTGATTGTTATAACGGTGATCACCTCTCACGAAATCAATGTTAGTGATATTTCATAGATCTCCAAATAAATGTTTCTTCGCTAGGTAGCATTTTGTCTTTTCTATAGTGAAAGATTTGGAGTAACTAGTTAGAACCTTAAGACACTAAGCCACCCTGTCTGTGATTAGAGCAACAGATTCCGAAGAAAACGTGTTCAACTTTGAGCCCTGTCCATGGCAAATTTTGGATGGTACTTGATGGGTTCACAATAAGAACAAAAACGGTCTACCGGATGAATTTCCTTCTCTACCCCACACAATGTTTGCTTTATATTGACAAATGAATGTACGTAATAGGTCAGGTGTTTATATCAAGATCGTAAACTTTATTAATATTAATTTTTATCACCACCTGCACAACCGATGCCCATTTAAATTTAAAAAAACTAAACAGGTTTAAACATGCATTATACTTTTTAAACCTGCCTCAAATAAGTCTTCAATAAAAATCAATGTTTAAAAGTCCTGGACATTCGTTGTTGCATATTATGAAACTGTGGTATTGCCTAGGTCACTCTGATTAAGCCCACCATGCATAAGGTTCTATTCACCTTGACCCACACCATCACCTACTTTTAATCCGAATTTGCATCACAAAGAGAATGTAAACACGTCTACAGATTTGCTTCATGCTTAGTATCAACTAATCTTTTCTAGATGATACTAAGTCCCATGACCCCGATAAATTTAGGCAAGTAATATTTTAAAAATTCACGATAATTAATAAATTTTACTAAATTACGTCAATTCAGGTCTGAGTATGAGAAATAAGCTTTCATAAAAGTTCGAATTCTAAATTTTGTTTAAATAATTGTATTTACAGAGTCGGTATATTGTAAAACACATATCATTTCCAATTACTAATTGCTTAATTTATGTGTATTCAAATAAATTTTGAGAAAAATACATTTCTAGTCAAACCTTTTGTATCCTTAGGCAATTGTGCCGACTTCTGAATAACTCTCATTAGTACGAAACCCGTGCGTACATGGGTTTACACCTTCTGTTAAATGCTGGCTTTGACATAAATTTTTTATACTACATGAAATGTATTGTTTGTACGTTTAGTCCTGCCTTAAACATAAACAGATTAGTTAAACTAACAACACGTGAAGGGTCACAAGCAAACTTCCTCTAAATTATCTCATTCACATATATGCATTGAAAGCTGACCCTAGTTAATCAATTTCCTTGCGTTCTAATGATAACAACAAAAGTTATATAGTGTGTTCACGAGTGAATTTCGTGGAAGGGCGATTAGCACTCGCAGTTCCGCAATGATCTTCATTTCAAAATCTGTGTTGATTTTAACTTCGGTGTGGCTTGGTGCTTATTCATTCCGTCACTCCGAAGAATACCACATCATTCGTAATAACCTTTAGAAATGAAGAACGATCTAACCTTAGCTGTTTAACGAACCTCGTGACAAATTAGTTCAGTTGTGACCAGAAGGATAAACCAAAGACAGCATGAACTGAAAGTATAATCTAAAGCACATTCCTTTCGTGCTTACTGCCGATTCATCAGCAGGAGCCGGTATTACGCCCTATAACCACTATATATTTTGGTGACGAATGTGGGGAATTAGCTCAGATGGTAGAGCGCTCGCTTAGCATGTGAGAGCTACTGGGATCGATATCCTGGTTCTCCAGTAATGGTCATTTAGGGTATAGATCCCAGTAGCTCTCACATGCTAAGCGAGCGCTCTATCATCTGAGCTAGTACCCCACATTCGTCACCAAAATATATAGTGGTTATAGGGCGTAATACCGGCTCCTGCTGATGAGTCGGCAGTAAGCACGAAACGAATATGCATGAGATTATACTTTCCGTTCATGCTGTCTTTGGTTTATCCTTCTGGTGACAGCTAAACTAATTTGTTACTAGGTTCGCAACACCTAATACATACTTGCATATATATTAGTTCTTCGCAACATACAGTATTTAACTGTAATATATTGAATTTAATGATGTCATGCTTACCGCGAAATGTGATAAATGATATCGATCAAGGCCAGAGTATATGAATTTATTGAAGTAACAGATATTCAGAAGTAGTTGCAATTCTTAATTACGGTGTACTATAGCATACATTGATATCCATCATGTTAGTACCATGTACCGACTTGGAAACCATAGTGTTAGTACCATGTACCTTTTCGGTACAATAATGTTGGTATCGGTTACTAACACAATAGCCATAGTGTTAGTATCCTTTACAGACTCGGTATATATATTATATAGTGTGAGTTATCGTTGAAGTTGCATTGTCGTTGACTTTAGATGATGTTAGCTTCACTATTTCAGGTTTACACGTTCGTCTAGGAGATTTTACCGTCCTATTATTCACATACTTTGACCAAATATATAGTGGTTAAAGGGCGTAATACCGGCTCCTACTGATGAGTCGCCAGTAAGGACGAAACGAATGTGCATGAGGTTATACTTTCCGTTCATGCTGCCTTTGGTTTATCCTTCTGGTCACAACTGAACTAATTTGTTACTAGGTTCGCAACACCTAATACATACTTGCATATATATTAGTTCTTCTTCGCAACAAACAGTATTTAACTGTAATATATTGAATTGAATGATGTCATGCTTACTGCGAAATGTGATAAATGATATCGATGAAGGCCAGAGTGTATGGTTTAACTGGAGTAACAGGTGTTCAGAAATTGTTGTAATTCTCAATTTCGGTGAACTATAGCATAAATTGATATCCATCAGGTTGGTACCATGTACCGACTCGGAAACAAGAGGGTTAGTACCATGTAACTTTTCAGGACAATAATGGTGGTATCGGTTATTAACACAAAGGCCATAGTAATAGTATCCTTTGCAGACTCGGTATATATATTATATAGTGTGTGTTAGCTTTGGAGTCGGATTGTCATAAACTATATGATGTTAGCTTCACTATTGCAGGTTTCCAAATTCGTCTACGAGATTGTACCGTCCTATTATCCCACATCCTTAACCAAAATATATAGTGGTTAAAGGGCGTAATACCGGCTCCTTCTGATGAGTCGCAGGTGAGCACGAAACGAATGTGCATTCAGATTATACTTTCCGTTCATACTGTCTTTGGTTTGTCCTTCTGGTCACAACTGAACTAATTTGTTACTAGGTTCGCAAAACACCTAATACATACTTACAACTATTTAGAATGTCCATATCCTTGTGTAATTTGTAAATTTAAAGTAACATACCTTTCTGAAAGCAATTTTAGCCTGATTTCGCCTTTGGCAGTCCATCTTCTGACGTGTGTTGTGCATTATTCCAGTAATGCTATGATCTACGGTTAAGTTAGCTTCTTCACTCGCTGTGGCATAAGATACGAAGGATGACGAGTTCTTCATGGCAAAATTTTCTTCTTCAATTTCTTTCAGAATTTGCGGCGCTGGTGAGATTGTATGGCTTTTATCTTGGTGCCTCTCGGCAAAATACGTCTTAATAAATGGAATTTCCCGTACAGGATACAATGAGCCAGATAAACTTTCTAGTTGAACTTTGGATGTGTTTGGGTTAGAGTTGTCACTGACGCATTGGGAATGGTTGGTTTTATTGTCATGTCTGATAAATATCACAGAATTCCCTATGTGACAGCCGGGGATTTTATAGTTCTCATCTTCAGTTAGTCGACGACCTGGTGCATCATCAAAATACTTATGGTCTTTTCTGTAGAAATTTGGGCCTGAATTTGAATGAAAACGTGTCTCCAATTTTGGCAGCTGAGCGGATTGCCAGAATTTCGAATAACTCTCGAATTGATCGTCATCTACATATTGTTTATTTTTATTATATCTATAAGTGTCTCTGTTTACATCATTGTTAACAAATACGTCCTCTTGATCAATGTGTTTTTGCAATTTTTCATAGGTTATTTTTGGGTTATTTGAAGTATAAGTTTGTATAGTATTGTTAATATTTAAAGTAGCGAGGTTGTTTTTTTGAACTGACTCCAATTGAGTTGATGGCATGTCATTCAATTGCGCCACGGTTTCCTTCGCACAAGACAAACTTGTGTCAATATTTGAGCCGTAAGTCGCTTCTGGCATGTTGTCACAATTTTGGTGCATCCGTGAAATTGTTGGGTGTAAGCTGAAAGTTTCTTTTCGTCGATTGCCAACAGAGACCTCGTTCTTAAGTCTTGCTACCGATTCATCACGCATTACACATGTGGTATTATCAGTAATTTCATTATTACCAGAGGCTGTCGTGAAGTTCTCCGTACCAATCACCATATTGGTAGGACGCGAAAAGTTGCCACTCTCTGTGTGACTAAAATTGCTTTGGTTATTTGGGAAAGTACATATTAACGAATTTGTGCCCAGCTCGCATGTACTCAGGGAATTTGGTTGTTCAAAGTGTATGACGGATTTTGTTGTCGTCGACATTAGTGAGGATGACGAAGATGTAGACGTTGATTGCATCGGAGACGATGTAGAAAGCAGCTCTAATCTATTTACATCCAATGTCGTATTATTGACAATCATTCGATTACAACTAAGTTTTTTGGGCATTTCTGAACTAGCTGTCAATCCAACTGAAGATTTGTTCACTTTCAAGTTTGTACAAAAATTTAAATTGCCATAACCACTTTCGTGCTGAAATTTTGAATGGCAAACACTAGACACCACACGCTGGTGAGATAATTTATTTCTACTAGGCTGATCCTTTGTTAGTTGAGGATTTTCCAATGGACTACTCAAAGACTGTGCAGGAGCAACGTAAGGCAAACGATCTGAAGTGGCTAGTGCATCATTAACAAAATTAATTATATTATTTGGTAAGCTAATGTCACAGTTTTCCAATTCTTCATATTGTTTTTTGTCCTCTAGGTGTAAACATGCATCGGTAATCACAGAAGCTACAGGGTCTTCGTTTTCCAAAAGTGGTTTGGCCTTTCCGGAATGAAACACTTTTCTATTTCGTTGATCGCACTCAGGAATTGGTGTTTTTATAGCGAAATTTCTTTGTCGAATGGGCGTTTCTGAAAGAACATAATTGGTGTGGCCGTAATTTATGCGGTTTTGATCATTGTTAACATCAAATTGTAAGTTCGGATCGATTTGGTTTTGCAACGTTCGGGTATGGTACTGGTTCTGGTGCTTGAAGCTTCTGTTGAATGAACTGTCCAAGACTTTATTATTTATAATTCCAAGTTGTTCTACGCTTGTTGAAGATGTATGATTCAATTGTATTTGGTTTTGCTTATTTGGTGTCTGAGTCGAGGAGTTTAATTCCTCGTAAATGTGAAAAGGAACACGGATGGCGCCAGCTTCTTCCTCAGATGCCGAACCATGTGACCCATTCTGTGTCTGACAATTGCTTCTCCACCATTTCTGTCTCGCATTAGTTTTAGCTCCTATATCCGCTTCAAAGTTGTCATCGCTGCTGTAGTTTGTCCTACTTTGAGTAACGCTTACACTGCTAGTTCCACTTGGCAAGGAATTTTCATCGGAATCATGGCCAGAACTGCATTTCCCCTCCTGCGCAATACGCGAGAGCTGCGCATTTCCCACCGGACAAACCTTTTGAATGCCGGATTCAAGATAAGTTTCACTCCGAAAACGCCGCATATCCGGATTACGGCATACATCGTCTAACATTAGGTATTTGCTTTGACACAAAACGTGGTGATTCACATCGACGCAGTTGTTTGGAGCGAGCATTGAAGAAGATGTTGACATCGCCGATTGAGGAGGTAAGGTATTTTCCTCTTCGAAGACAGGCCCACATTGGTTTCTATTCAGCAACTTAGAGGATTCAAATTCACTTTTAAGAGTACTATGGAACGTATCATGTCGCTGATGGTTGTTCGATTTTATTTGTAGACATCGTTCTTCTGTTTGATCACAGAAAAGACCAGGCTTAGTTGTCACATCAGCGGAAATATGGTTGTGAGCGCAACAATAAGCAGATTCACTTTCCTGACTTTTACCGTCCGGATTTTCTCCCAAGCATATTCTTATTGGTCTACTCGGTTTCATCAGTTGTAGCAAAGAATTTTCTGTCCAATCCGGATACGAACAAGGAATTGAGCGAGGCTCCAGCTGATCGGAGGCACTTTGGTAGCGTATTGCATTCTCGTTTATAACGTTAGTTGGAGTAAAATAAACAGATTGTGTACCAGCTGAGGTATTCACATTCACTGAGACACCTGGATTATGATCTAATATTTCTGGTACATTCAGATATTTAGCCTTCTTTTCAACTGAATTTGACATCCACCAAAAGGCTTTACGATTGTTTGGAAACATGATTGTTATTAAAGTGTGTAACATTAAAAGGATATGATTCATAACCTAAGCACAACAGAAACAAATTTATCTAGATGTAAAAATATTGTGAAAATGCATATTTACAATTTCTGAATTATTTACTTCCGGGAATTTTTTTATAGAAACATTAGCCTTACTAACTATTGGTTAAGAAAGGGGATCTACAACAAAACATCTATAAAAACAATTATTTAGCAAAAGATTCAAATAATAATCGAAATACCGCTGGTTTAATAAATGTTAACATAGAATATGGCATAATATAGTGTATAAGTGAACAAATAATAACGAATGCAAACTGATTTTTCCCCACAAGAGTAATCGACTCATTCGTTACCTGAACAATAAATATAAACAAGGAAAATATTTTAATAAGTAAATGTGACGACATTCAGCTAATTCAAAATGGACGCGGAAAAATATGTATTTAGAAGATGAAAGTTGCCCAGTACCAGTAGTTCCTACATATTTTAATTCAAGTTAAGGACTGGTGAACTGAAAGGCATTGGGAAAAGATCATTTAATAAATAAAAAATAGTATCAATAATTCTATTCAATTTGAAGTTTAGTTTTTCAAGTATTTTGTTAAATTATTGCATACGTATGAAAGTAAAATAGTTATTCTAAAGCAATTTAGTTGACCCATGTGTTTTAGTACATGTATACTATTGCATATTGGATTAAGTCTTCAGTTATGTCGTGGGTATTTGAAGTGGATGACGAAGATGTCCTCGTGAATATGTAATTGAAATGTATCAATATCATCTTTTTGTTAGTATACGATGGTTTTGATAAGAACAATATTGAAACATTAACGCACATAAAAAATATCAAATTAATTCCAATTTAGTGACGTAAATTCCATCTGAATCATTCCGCTTCGGCAGATTTTTATTTGCACTTAATTAGTGCGCCAAATAGACCAGCGAATTTATTTGATCCCGAAAGCAGAATTTCGGTTTGCAATTTTTAAATGTTAACATTCAGCACAAAATAGACAAGGTGTTCCACATGGATAGTATTTTTACTTTAATTATATGAATTGGTTCGAAGAAACGACAGATTGTAAATTTAACGAAAAGACTCTTTCATTTGCATTTCAAACGTGATCTTGAACAAATAATTTCTAATACTAAGAAATAGTACGGCTACATTTTAATGCTTTATTCACATTAACACACACACACACGCCAGAAAATATTTAATTCTTTTTTCCAATTGATATTACATTTTTATAATGTAGACAGAAAGCTCCTACGATAAATGAGTCCGTTTTCCATTAAACAATGAAACCTATAACGTTATTCCTTGAAGCACGGCAAGTGAAGGCAAATTGTATTTTACTATGGCTTTTCCGTCTATAGAGCGTTATTCCTTTCACAACGAAGTGATGCAGTTATGGTGGAGAATTGGCTTGAAGAAATAATTGATCACTGATTGATAATGATGACAAGCAGCTCAGGCTGGCTGAAAAGAATGATGAGTGTACTAAATTATTTTTGGAGATGGGTGGAGATGGCGCCTAACTCATTCCAACATCCCATCTTCCTGCTCACATAAATGCATTAATTTAGCACACCTCTTGTCCTAACTAGACTTAAGGTTTCCTTCTGCTTTGCAGACTTCATTTTGTTTGCGCAGCTCACCTTGTTCTGACTTAGCCTGTCTGTTTTTCCTGAATTCTTATGTTTTCAACTGAACGTTTGCCAATTTATCCATACATTTGTATGTGTGCCTGTACTTTCATTTTACACAGTACAGGAATAAACAAAATCGCATGTCTGTGTGTACTCATTCCTAGTTCTGAATTTGTTAATGCATTCTTGCCAAAAACTTTATATATATATATATATATATATATATATATAAAATATATATATATAATTTCCGTGTGTTATTTGTGCATTTGTTTGTTAAAAATTATCAATAAACATTTTGTGAGTTGTACTCATTTGAGAAACTATGGTTTGAAGACTATATACATGAATTTGTTTAATCAAGTAATGTCTCAAGCGCCTGGAGCTATGCGGAATGAAAATAAATTGTTCATTTGAGCATACTATTAAAAGATTAAACGCATAAAATGAACAATTTATAATTTAATTAATTGGACATAGTACAACAATTAAAGGTGAGTCTAAATGCGGTGCATTTTCGCCGTGTAATCGAATTGACAGGCATAATCTATTTTGCGGAGCAATTTTTGAGCTCGATTAATTAGTTTAGTTGCCAGTTTTCTCCTGGTTACTAACTGTCATCTCCTCAAAATTGATAATCTTTAACAGACTAGGCCGTTAACGTTTCCTTTTCAGTGTAGAGTTAATGCTTATTCTGTGGATTGTATCAATTATATATATATAATAAAAATAACCGTAATCCATGGAAAAGACTTATTATTAAATATTAATAAGATTAATAAATGTCTCTAAGTGTATTGCGTTTATTTATCATATTTAAAAAAAAAAAATTGGTGACACTTGTAACGATAATTGATATATATATATATATATATATATATATATATATATATATATATATATATATATATATATTTCCCAAGAAACCTTATGAACTGGAGCCGGGCTTATCCTCCAAAAGGAGTCAGCCGCAGTAAAGAAAGATATATATATATATATATATATATATATATATATATATATATATATATATATATATATATAAATTATATGTAGGAAAGGAAATCAAAGATAAATTTGAATATTTTCTTGTGCACATTTCTAGAAAATTTAAAAGAAAACAATTTTTCATTTATTTCTATCATAGGTATTCATACGATTAAGTAATTTTGACCTAGTTTGATTTTTAAATTTATTTGTATTTAATTGTAGCAGTTTAACTATTGTACATTCAAAAAATGAACCAAAATGATATTGTAATCAACTGGCCACGTATCACATGAATTAAAAACACTATTTTTATACCCAGGCCAAACCGATTGTGTATTGACCCAACATCAACAAGCATTCAACCGGGTTGGCAACAAACAGAAGTAGAATAGCTGCGCAAAAGGTATGACTATCATCACTAACATTATCAAATATTGTCCAATAAGATGAGCGACTAATACTGAAAGCTGCAAATCCTGCGTTGTTACCTGGGTGACAAAGCAAAACTCAAGAACAATGTGACACTACCGGCAGCATACGAGTAAAATACATTTTTGCACTAAATAGCCAACATAGCAATAGCCCGGTCTAAACTCTAACCTTCGATGCAAGAATAGCCAGATCTTAAATATCACTTTGTCATGCAATAATCATAACACTTGCATTAATACAGAACGCTCACATAAAAATTAAATAATCAACATGCATTTAATCAAAAACAATCGTATGACTTCCCGAAATAAAAACAAGTGAAGCTAAAAAATAAGTCTAGTTTCAGATCACATAATCATAGTACACCCAGGATAAGTATAACTGAAAGATTATAATAGGATTTGGTAAATATTGACGATAAAATATGTTTAATATTCACAATATACAACCGTTTGATTATTTAATATTTTGCTTTTCCTAAAAAATATACTGCGTAACACTCATAAGCAATAGACATTATTAAGTTATATTTATATGGAAATATTTGCGTACATGAACTTTTAAATCGACCCACATTTCTTGACAAAATAACCAGTAGGATTTTGTCATAATACCGGTTTCAACTGATGAATCCTCTGTAAACACGAAACGGATGTTTACAAAAGAAAACCTATTTTGTTCAAACACACCTTCGGGTTCAGTAAGAACTAATATTTTCAGGGTGTCGCATGCCTAGTGCATGAATGCAAAAATATTAGCTTATTAGAAGGAAAAACACCTACTAACAAAGTGGATAATGGCCATTTATTTCGAGACTAATGAACTTCAATTTACAAACTTTCATTTCTATACATCCTCGGTTTTCATTTGATTATGAGGGTGGTTAAAAGTCGGATCAATGAGTATATATGCGTATGTGTCTGTATGTGTGTCTGGTTGACTGTAGGGGTCTTTCTCATTGTATTGCAAAGTGATGTCTGAGATCTCGTCATTCCTGTATTGATGGATTGAGAGCTTACCAATTTTTTGCATTGTTGGCTGTTGCGTGTACGAATCTTATTCTTCCGGGGGTTGTCTTTTGCTAGCCTTGTTCCTCAATTTCGGTCTGTCCACTTGGTAACAGCAGAGGGTGTGTGGATTGCAATGTTGAAAGCTCATACTGTTTTGCAATTTCTGTCGCCGTATGTACAGCTGTTTATTCCTCTTGCCAATCCGATCGAATGTTTGTTGAGTATGCTCGAGTGGGGGTTTGGCCTTGTCTGGATGCTAGTAAATTGTTATTGGGTTTTGTGGTTCGTGGCCAATCGATTAGAATATCATGTTGATGGAATTTTTGAATGTTTAGGCCAGGTGCTTGTTGTTTGATATAAAGGTCTATATGTAGAATAATTTTTCTGATTTTTCTTTGTGTGTAATTCAAAAATTGGCCAAATTGATTACATGCTCCGCTTCATATATATGGTTGTTAAAAGCTAATTATCTTCTCGGTGCCCTTCTTTATAAATTTCGATTTCTTGAATCTGTTGATCTTTTGCTTCTTCGTACGTCCAATATATGTGCTATCGCACGTAAATGAGATTTTTAGACTATTTATGATTTGATGAGAATTAGTAGTTGATCTTTGACACCCAAACTTATGATTCTCTGTTTGCTAAATGTTATATAAAATTTTACACAGGGAAAATTCTCCTTAGTTTTTCTATTGTGTATGTATGTGCAGTAGCATATATATTGGACGTAGGAAGAAGCAATTGATCAACATAATCCAGCAACATTTATCGCAGAAATTGATTGAAAAAGGCTTGGCACCGCCAAGAAAATCAACTATTTCCAATCATATATTGGAATCAGGGCTTCCAGTCAATTTGAACAATTTATCAATTCTACACAAAGCAAAATCAGAAAAAGTGTTATATATATGAAGCCATTTATGTAAAACAACAAACACCTGGTCTAAACATTCAAAAGTTTCATCAACATGATATTCTAATCGACTAGCCAGTAATCACAAAACCCATAAAAAAATTCCTATCATCCAAGTGAGGCAAATGACCCATCCAGCAAACTCAACTAACTAAAGGGAAAAAAACATCTATACAACCGGTGATAAAAATTACAAAACAATTTGAGCGTTAAACTCTGCAATTGACACACCCTACGCTGTAATCAAGTATATATAACAATATTGAGGAACAAGGCGAAATGAAAGATAATACTCGGGAATTGGAAGAAAAACATGAAAAAGAAGTAAAACCGAGTCAGACTAGTTGCCACCAACATAATCAAATGAAAACTAAGATTTATATAACTGAAAGATCGTAAAAGAAGTTTTGTAGTCTCGAACAAAATGGCCATTATATATATATATATATATATATATATATATATATATTGATTGAAACTAATTACGGGATTGTGTTTATATATAAGTTGTCAATTATAAACCAAAAAATTGCCTCAGTGAGTCGAGCTATACTCCAATTATTCCAGTTTCGCCTTTGGAACATTTAGAGTATCCATAATTGTATACGTTGGACACAGGAGCTGAACATATCTTGGAACAAGGTGCCTTACTTTCTTCAGTGTATTGCATAGCCTGTGAATTGGATTTATGTACAACATGAAATATGTTACGGATTGTCATATTTATTTTGAAGAACTAATATATATGCAAGAATGTATTAGGTTTTGCGAACCTAGTAACAAATTAGTTCAGTTGTGATCAGAAGGATAATCCAAAGGCAGCATGAACGGAAAGTATAATCTCATGCACACTCGTTTCGTGCTTACTGGCGACTCATCAGTAGGAGCCGGTATTACGCCCTTTAACCACTATATATTCGCTCGAAGAATGTGGAATAATAGGACGGTACAATCTCCTAGACGAATGTGTAAACCTGTAATAATGAAGCTAACATAATCTGAAGTCAATGACAATACGACTTCAATGCTAACTCACACTATATAATATATATACCGAGTCTGTAAAGGATACTAACACTATAGCTATTGTGTTAGTAACTGATAAATTTTTGAAATCGATGAGTACCGGATACTAGCACTATGGTTTCCGAGTCGGTACATGATACCAACCTGATGGATATAGATTTATGCTAAAGTTCACCCAAATTGAGAATTACAACAATTTCCGAACACCTGTTACTCCAGTTAAACCACACACTCTG
The DNA here is from genome assembly GCA_029291075.1 of Eudiplozoon nipponicum. NCBI lineage: Eukaryota > Metazoa > Platyhelminthes > Monogenea > Mazocraeidea > Diplozoidae > Eudiplozoon > Eudiplozoon nipponicum. Next base: position 70,877 of record JAQBSW010003464.1, read on the forward strand.
GCCTTCATCGATATCAGTTATCACATTTCGCGGTAAGCATGACATCATTCAATTCAATGTATTACAGTTAAATACTGTTTGTTGCGAAGAACTAATATATATGCAAGTATGTATTAGGTTTTGCGAACCTAGTAACAAATTAGTTCAGTTAGTAGAAGGATAAACCAAAGAGGCAGCATAGGTGGAAATTATAATCTCATACAATTCGTTTGTACTACTGCTTGACTCCTAAATGCGGGTATGTATGCTTGCCCCCACCTCTCTTGTGAGTAGAGAATGTGGAATAATAGGACGGTACAATCTCCTAGACGAATGTGTAAACCTGTAATAATGAAGCTAACATAATCTGAAGTCAATGACAATACGACTTCAATGCTAACTCACACTATATAATATATATACCGAGTCTGTAAAGGATACTAACACTATAGCTATTGTGTTAGTAACTGATAAATTTTTGAAATCGATGAGTACCGGATACTAGCACTATGGTTTCCGAGTCGGTACATGATACCAACCTGATGGATATAGATTTATGCTAAAGTTCACCCAAATTGAGAATTACAACAATTTCCGAACACCTGTTACTCCAGTTAAACCACACACTCTGGCCTTCATCGATATCAGTTATCACATTTCGCGGTAAGCATGACATCATTCAATTCAATGTATTACAGTTAAATACTGTTTGTTGCGAAGAACTAATATATATGCAAGTATGTATTAGGTTTTGCGAACCTAGTAACAAATTAGTTCAGTTGTGACCAGAAGGATAAACCAAAGGCAGTATTTAACTGTAATGTGCGACTGATACTTTTATGCTATCGCGATAACTTAATTGCATACCGAGTAGTAATAGTTGGTGTTGTGAGCCATTTGGATTTTTCGCTAGACGCACATTGTGCTGCCTTTAACTCGCGATGAACTCATTCCACAAGTCCGTTACATTTAGGCTTGAACGCTGTAGTTCTTCGCACATCAACTCCAAGGAATTGACGATTTTCTTGAAATATACGTGTCATAAAATTTGGACCTTGATCAATTACTACTACGTATGTTACTCAAAATCTTGCCACTCAGTGTAGCAGGAAGGCATAGGTAATTGTCTCCGCGTCTTGACCAGATAGTGGTATTACGTCAAATCATCTTGTGTGTTGATCAATTATTGACAGGCAATAACGGAAGCCGCGTACTCTAATGAGAGTGATTAAGTCAACATGGATAAATCGAAATGAGCATTAGGCAGCTCTATAAGGCCAACATCTGAGTGCGTATGCCAAAAGATTTGACAGTTAAGGCATTTGGTAATATTTCTAATCGAATGATGGTGGTGTTCTTGTAACAGCACTCTTGTACCATCCACACCAGAATAACTCAGATTGCGATATTCATCAAATATCGCGCGTCGACAGTCAGGTGGAAGTCAACTTTTACAAACTGCTTCTCCTTCAACATTATAGGCGATGAACTCTGCATCGTCTAGTTTGAAACTTGTAAATCTTTCAGGGTACCCTCGTCGCTATGGTGTGAGATCTTTGCTTGTTTCCTGTTTCGCCTGGATATCTTTCCACAGCGACAGTTTGGCATTCTGATGGATTATTGAATTTATTTCAATAGGGAGATAAACTATTAACCACCACATTATCTTCGTACTTCACATGACTAATGCTGAAGTTGAACTCACTAAGCCGGATCGTTTGCAGTAAGACGTTTTGCAAATCATTCTGTGAACCTTTCTGTAAGGCCTCCGCGTTGTCGATCTTCACTTCAAAGAGGTAACACAGAAGATATCATAAAAAGTGGAGGCAGGAGTCGTGCAGAACTAGAAATACTTATTCCATTGCCGAATATTTATTTTCTGCGGCTTTGAATTTTCTGGAATAAAATGCGATTAGATGAATTTCATCATCGACTTCTTGTTCTATTGTAGTGCCCAGGGCTTCATTGGATGTGTCGGTTGACAGTTTCAATAATGCATTTTGCTGAACGGTATGCGGCATTTAACGTAAAGTCCATCCCCTCCTCAACGTGGTACGACGGTGTCAACCATGTCTCGATGGCCGATCGTACATGGGCTAACGGGGCTATGGCGGTGGTGTCACCAGGGCGTGGTGGATTTCCGACCGGCAATCGGATCTCCTATAAAATACCACATGAGCCCGACGACGGCACCATGACTCGGCGTGTGTTCCCCGCCACAAAAGGGTTCAACAGCCACAGGATTACATGGACTCCTGGACAGTACCCCGTACTTCCGAATGGCGAATGAGCTCTCAACAGCCACCGGCAACCATGCAACTTACTGCTGCCTTGCAGACTGCGCTTGGATGTGCAAAGGCTTGAGGTGCGTCCTCAATCAAAAAGCCTAGTGGTGAGGGGACACCACTTGTAACAAATTCCCAAGAAACTCCATGAAATGTCACTGGAGCCGGCTTATCCTCCAAAAGGAGTCAGCCGCAGTAAAGTAAAGTAAAGTAAATTAGCTCTTTTATTTGTTCTAACAGCATTTAGTTGTTTGCGTTCCAGCGCAGTTGTGTTTTTGGTTGCGCCATCATCGAAATAAAGGACCTGTAATAATTCAACATACCAAGAAAGCGACGCAATTCCTTCTCATTTATCAGTGTGGTTAGGGTATTTATAATGCCACCCCCAATCGAGTACCTTATGAATTTCACTTGTTCCTTTATCAACACTCATTTCCCAGGGTTAGCACGAAACACAATTGATCAATACTAGCGGGAGTATCTTTTATGTCTTTTAAAAGATGTTCAAAATCATCCGAGTATATTATCACATCATCGACGTAAGAATGGTTACTTGCAGGTTTCCGTAAAAATTCGTCCATGAATCTCTGAAATGTCTGTTATGCATTGCAAAGACCAAATGGCATACGCGTATATTCAAATAATCGAAAAGAGAGTAAGGGCAACTGTTTTTGTAATGCCTTCTTTGTCGAGAAGAATCTGATGTTAAGCTGACTTAAAATCAATATCTGTAAACCATTTGCGTTTGGCTATTTCTTCAATAATACCTTTGGCGTTTTTTATTTGATATCGATCTGGTATTGCTACTTTGTGGAGGACACGATAATCACCACATAATATCCAATTACTAACATGTTGCTTGGTTTGCATGTGCATTGGCGATGCCCATGACCTTGGAAGCCTGTAACTCTTTCGGATCTAAGAGCGAGCTCTGGCAAAGACTGGTGGGCGTTTTAGTGCTATATTATTCCGCGTAGTTAACCAATGGATCAGATATTTCAATTTTCATGAAATATTTAAAACTGTTTATGATCTCACGTTTTCTTTTGTGAGCAAATTCGAACAAATCATTACACTTGAGTGAAAATCAAGGCTATCGTCACGAAAAACAATGATACAAAATCTTAAATTTATGGCTGGGTCTAGAAAGATACCTTTAGCTGTATCAATTATCAATCCATCCTAGGATATGATGTCTAAGACAAGTATGCATTATGGCACATCCGCGATGAAAAACGTTCACGGGAACACCTGACATAGGCCTAGTGATTCTCTGAGATTTGCCAAGCCATGTGTTTCAATTGATTGAACGTTGGCAGCATTTAGCTTTATATCGGCGATGCCAGTTGTTGGACAATTTGGCGTTACCAATGATATTGCAGCTCCTGTATCTACCATTTAACGCGACCAATAACCACGCGGTTTGCTGGGTGGCAGAAATAATACGTGGTGGCCTTACTTCCTCTACACTTTTCTGTTTGTATGTTTCGGCATTATTCTTGGGAAGACTGCCTGTAGGCCACCGCGGAAATACACACACGGTATCATCTTTGCATATTCTGAGATAATATATAGTTCTGTTTCCCCATATACAATGATTTACACACCAGCTATAAGGACTGAACGCTGAAGAACACAAATCTGATTGTGGGTGAATGACTGGTTATATGGAACTTTATATATTTATATTACTTGCTGACAATTTGATAAAGAGCCGTAACATTGCGCTCGGTTTGATGGTGGAAGGGAACCGGATGGTCGTTGCGATGATTGACGGAGACTGTGTGGGCGATTCGATGGCAGGGCAGAATCCTTCTTCCTAAAATTGTAAATTATTTCTCTGAGATTGGACAGCATTCGCCCCATCAATTCCAATCATAATTTAAAGTTAACAATCTTGCCAATAATTATTTCAATAAACGGAATAAGACTGTTTTTAAAGATGACCTAAATTACGAAAATGGTGACTATTCTAAATATATATTATTACGAAAATCAAGGAACATTAATGGTAAACTGAAAATAATGTTCTGTACATACATAGAATAAAAATAACTCTAAACATAGCTGTGATAAATAAATTATATATATATATATATATATATATACTTATATATATATATATATTCAAGGAGTACTTATTAGGTGTTGCGCATAAGCAATAAATTGGATTGGACCAAAAGGATAACCTGAAATCAGCAAAAACGAAAGGTATAATGTCATGCGCACATTCATTTTGTGCATACTAGTAAATCGTCAGTAGGAGATTTTATTACGCCACATATCAACTATGCACGTGGTAAAAAAAATGCAGGATAATTGGAATGTCTCCTATACAAATGTATATACAAGAAGTAGCAGAGATAACTTTATATAAAGTCTACTAAAGTGCGACGTCAAAGTCAACATCCCAATATAAAATATATATATACTGATCCTCTAAAGTGTACTTAAAATAGGATTGCCTATTCGGCACATGGTAAAAAAAACTATGGTTGCGAATCGGTAAATGGGATGAACACAACAGACTTCAAGTTATGCTAAACTTCACAAATTGATAATAAGAACTACCTCTGAACAGCAAATTCATACACTCGGGCCTAGATCGATATAATTTAACATATTTCGCAATACACATTTAATTTATTGATGTCATGATTACCACCAATAGTGATCAGGGCCAGAGTCTATTGATAAGCTGGTGTAACAGGTATTCAGGAAATTTTATAATTACTAATTTTGTTGAAAATTAGCATATCTTCAAATCAAAAGTATTGGTACCATGTACCGTCTCGACAACAATACTATTGTTACCATGTATCTCTTCGGCAACCATTGTGTTGGTATCAGGTACTGACTAAAAAACCATTGTGTTTTTACAGTTTACAGGATCAGTATATATAAAATATTGTGAAATGGCCTGGAAGTCGCATTGTCGAAGCTCTTAAACGAAGTTAATTTCGCTATTGCTCGTACAAAAATTCATATAGGTTGTACTTTCCAATTGTCCCACATTCCTAACCCAAATATACATTAGGTATAGTGCATAATACCGGCTCCTAATAATGATACGACAATAAGCACGAAGCGAATATGCACATGAAATTTTACCTATCGATCATGCTGGCTTTGGTTCATCATTCTGGTTCTCTTTGAATTAATTTTTAATAGCTGCGTAGCCCCCAATACACAAGGGCAAATATATTTATTCTCCGCAACTAAAACTATTTAGCCATTTTGTCAAAATTTTATATATATATATATATATATATATATATATATATATATATATATATATATATATATATATATATATATATATATATATATATATAAGAACAAAACAACGTACTCCATGGAATAACATTTATTAATAAATCTTATTTCTACCAATATCTACAGCCATTGTTCTGGATTCGTTAGTATATTCGTTCATCCAATCCCACTGTACATGTGTTGTAACCAATCTCCTCTTCGTTATGCTGGCCTTTGCTTTGCGCAATTTAGACCACTGCTTTTGCGTAATTTAGACCACTCCTTTTGCGTAATGTCATTTGGTGTGTCATTGCTTTCATTGTAATTGCGTCCGTAATTGATGTGTGTCGTATTTTGCGAAGCGTTGGCTATTTTTAAAGGCATGTCGGTTATGTCTTTGTTCCAGTCCAATTTAATTTCTTTTGGAATTATTTTCTGCACGTTTAAGCAGGGCTTCAGCTTATTAATTGCAATAGCTTCAAAAGACAGAAGCATTTTCTCTGTTTTTGCCTTGTAGAGAACTGAAAAATTGTTACTACTAACAGCATGATCTATGAGTACTACATGTTCGCAAATTGCTGATTTTTGTGCAGGAGCTGCACCCCTCTTTAATAGCTTTTGAGGGGGATGCTGATTTATTCTAGTTTCGAGCCTCTTTTTTGATCTGCCGATGTACTGAGCATTGCAGGTACATTGAAATTTGTATACAGACAAAGGTTTTGATGTCACAATCATTCGTGCACATCAGTTTTGTTGTGTTGGACACCACTCTCACCTGTATTGATGGAAACTGTGTTTTAGTCGCTCGAATTACTTTTCGTTTAAAGATTTCCGCTGGAAGATCACCTCCAAAGGGAACACAAAGCGTTACTCTCTGGAGAGTTTTGTTTTCCTCCAAATTGGCCTCGATTTTGTTGCGTTGCCTCAAGTTGTATTCGATGAACCAGTCCGGATAGCCATTATTTCTCAACGCTTCGCGAAGCAAATTTAGCTCTACTTCAATGTTGTCCGGTGAACAAATCCTGCGTATTCGTGTGCCCAAATTTATTATTAGGTTCCTTTTGTACGCCCTTGGCACACTACTCATATAATGGATATATTGTCCAGTCCAGCTTGATTTCTTGTGAACTGACCTTGAGAGAGTACCTTCTTCATTTCTCGTTATTCCTACATCTAGGAAGGATAAATATACTCTCTTGGACCGAAATACTGCATAACAAAAACTAGAATAAACGAACGTGAAGAAATGCATATGCAGGCATCAATGGAATGCTTCTTTGAAGATGCCACAAAACACAAATCGAATGAAAAATACGACATCTCGCTCTTTAAATCGGACCTCCGAAGTGCGTATGGCCAATATATGCGCACATTCAAAGGCAATAAACTGGTCACCAAAAGGCATCTAGAAGAACTGAATGAGCTACAACGAAACAAACAAATCAGACTCATGAAGCCAGACAAAGGGACAGGCGTAGTGTTAATGAACTATACGGACTATAGTCAGGCGATGTTACAAATTCTGAATGACAAATCCAAATTTAAACGCGAAGAGGTACAACGCGACACTACGGCAAAATTAGAAAATTCCATAACGAAGATTCTAAACCGAATTATTTCGAAGGTCGAAGCTAAACAAGAAATCGACATAGAGCACAAAAATGCTTTTATTACAGAATGCAAACATGCCAAGCCCGTAGGTTCAACGCAACCGATATTATATGGGTTGCCCAAGGTTCACAAAATGACCAACAATGAAAGACTTCCGCCTTTCAGGCCCATTTTATCTATGATAAATTCCCCACAGCACAGGGCAGCCAGACTATTATGCCGGATTATAAAACCTATCATGAAAGGAAGAATAGACCACGTTGTACAGGATAGCTTTCAATTTGTAGAAAAAATTCGCGACCTAAATTTGAAAGAGAGGAAAATGGTGTCCCTCGATATAAAGTCACTCTTTACTAGCATTCCAGTAAATAAAACTATAAATATCCTATGTGAATATATACGATCATCAGGAGCGGAAACACTGATAGAAGTGGACGACATGAGAGAACTACTTCTATTATGCACATCCAACGTACAATTCGTATTCCAAGGAGTCTTCTACAGACAAATTGACGGCATAGGTATGGGTAGTCCTCTTGGACCAGTATTGGCAGACATATACATGCACCATTTAGAAACAACTGGTTTAAAACCATTTATCAATGGAGCTCATTTTTACGTGCGCTACGTTGACGATACTTTCATGGTCGTTGAAAAGGATGAAGATACAAATTCACTGCTACATCACATAAACAAGGTAGACCAGGCAATCAAGTTTACAATAGAAGAAGAAAAAGACGGATATTTATCCTTCCTAGATGTAGGAATAACGAGAGATGAAGAAGGTACTCTCTCAAGGTCAGTTCACAAGAAATCAAGCTGGACTGGACAATATATCCATTATATGAGTAGTGTGCCAAGGGCGTACAAAAGGAACCTAATAATAAATTTGGGCACACGAATACGCAGGATTTGTTCACCGGACAACATTGAAGTAGAGCTAAATTTGCTTCGCGAAGCGTTGAGAAATAATGGCTATCCGGACTGGTTCATCGAATACAACTTGAGGCAACGCAACAAAATCGAGGCCAATTTGGAGGAAAACAAAACTCCCCAGAGAGTAACGCTTAGTGTTCCCTTTGGAGGTGATCTTCCAGCGGAAATCTTCAAACGAAAAGTAATTCGAGCGACTAAAGCACAGTTTCCATCAATACAGGTGAGAGTGGTGTTCAACACAACAAAACTGATGCGCACGAATGAAAAAGATAGCCTCTCTGTGACGTCAACACCTTTGTCTGTATACAAATTTCAATGTACCTGCAACGCTCAGTACATCGGCAGATCAAAAAAGAGGCTCGAAACTAGAATAAATCAGCATCTCCCTCAAAAACTATTAAAGAGGGGTGCAGCTCCTGCACAAAAATCAGCAATTTGCGAGCATGTACTACTCACAGGTCATGCTGTTAGTAGTAACAATTTTTCAGTTCTCTACAAGGCAAAAACAGAGAAAATGCTTCTGGCTTTTGAAGCTATTGCAATTAATAAGCTGAAGCCCTGCTTAAACGTGCAGAAAATAATTCAAAAAGAAATTAAATTGGACTGGAACAAAGACATAACTGACATGCCTTTAAAAATAGCCAACGCTTCGCAAAATACGACACATACATCAATTACGGACGCAATTACAATGAAAGCGATGACACACCAAATGACGTTACGCAAAAGGAGTGGTCTAAATTGCGCAAAAGTAGTGGTCTAAATTGCGCAAAACAAAGGCTAACATAACGAAGAGGAGATTGGTTACGACAAATGTACAGTGGGATTGGATGAACGAATATACTAACGAATCCAGAACAATGGCTGTAGATACTGGTAGAAATAAGATTTATTAATAAATGTTATTCCATGGAGTACGTTGTTTTGTTCTTCATATAGGTGATATATATACTATCATATATATATATATATATATATATATATATATCATATCACATATAAATGTGCTTGCAGCAAGAACTGGCTAAAGTAGTTTTCAGTTGCGGAGAACTAAATATATTTGCCCTTGTGTATTGGGGGCTACGCAGCTATTAAAAATTAATTCAGAAGAGAACCAGAATGATGAACCAAAGCCAGCATGATCGGATAGGTAAAATTTCATGTGCATATTCGCTTCGTGCTTATTGTCGTACTCATTATTATGAGCCGGTATTATGCACTATACCTAATGTATATTTGGGTTAGGAATGTGGGACAATTGGAAAGTACAACCCTATATGAATTTTTGTACGAGCAATAGCGAAATTAACTTCGTTTAAGAGCTTCGACAATGCGACTTCCAGGCCATTTCACAATATTTTATATATACTGATCCTGTAAACTGTAAAAACACAATGGTTTTTTTGTCAGTACCTGATACCAACACTATGGTTGCCGAAGAGATACATGGTAACAATAGTATTGTTGTCGAGACGGTACATGGTACCAATACTTTTGATTTGAAGATATGCTAATTTTCAACAAAATTAGTAATTATAAAATTTCCTGAATACCTGTTACACCAGCTTATCAATAGACTCTGGCCCTGATCACTATTGGTGGTAATCATGACATCAATAAATTAAACGTGTATTGCGAAATATGTTAAGTTATATCGATCTAGGCCCGAGTGTATGAATTTGCTGTTCAGAGGTAGTTCTTATTATCAATTTGTGAAGTTTAGCATAACTTGAAGTCTGTTGTGTTCATCCCATTTACCGATTCGCAACCATAGTTTTTTTTACCATGTGCCGAATAGGCAATCCTATTTTAAGTACACTTTAGAGGATCAGTATATATATATTTTATATTGGGATGTTGACTTTGACGTCGCACTTTAGTAGACTTTATATAAAGTTATCTCTGCTACTTCTTGTATATACATTTGTATAGGAGACATTCCAATTATCCTGCATTTTTTTTACCACGTGCATAGTTGATATGTGGCGTAATAAAATCTCCTACTGACGATTTACTAGTATGCACAAAATGAATGTGCGCATGACATTATACCTTTCGTTTTTGCTGATTTCAGGTTATCCTTAGGTCCACTTGAACTAATTTTATTTGCTTATGCGCGCAACAAATAAGCTACTCTTGGAATATATACATAATATAATTTATTTATCATAGCTATGTTTAGAGTTATTTTTATTCTATGTATGTACAGAACATTATTTTCAGTTTACCTATTATTGTTCCTTGATTTTCGTAATAATATATATTTAGAATAGTCACCATTTTCGTAATTTAGGTCATCTTTAAAAACAGTCTTATTCCGTTTATTGAAATAATTATTGGCAAGATTGTTAACTTTAAATTATGATTGGAATTGATGGGGCGAATGCTGTCCAATCTCAGAGAAATAATTTACAATTTTAGGAAGAAGGATTCTGCCCTGCCATCGAATCGCCCACACAGTCTCCGTCAATCATCGCAACGACCATCCGGTTCCCTTCCACCATCAAACCGAGCGCAATGTTACGGCTCTTTATCAAATTTTCATCAAGTAATATAAATATATAAAGTTCCAGATAACCAGTCATTCACCCACAATCAGATTTGTGTTCTTCAGCGTTCAGTCCTTATAGCTGGTGTGTAAATCATTGTATATGGGGAAACAGAACTATATATTGTCTCAGAATATGCAAAGATGATACCGTGTGTGTATTTCCGCGGTGGCCTACAGGCAGTCTTCCCAAGAATAATGCCGAAACATACAAACAGAAAAGTGTAGAGGAAGTAAGGCCACCACGTATTATTTCTGCCACCCAGCAAACCGCGTGGTTATTGGTCGCGTTCATGGTAGATACAGGAGCTGCAATATCATTGGTAACGCCAAATAGTCCAACAACTGGCATCGCCGATATAAAGCTAAATGCTGCCAACGTTCAATCAATTGAAACACATACAATTAAACGATCATTGGTTGCGCGGGTGGTGATAACAATTATTATAATCAAGGTTGCGGTCTTGATATAAACACCTGACCCATTAATTACTTACATATGTCAGTATAAACTAAGAATTGTATAGTGTAGAAAAGGCAATTCATCCAGTAGACCGGTTTCGTCCTTATTGGGAACTCATCAAGTACTGGCCAGAATTTGCCGCGGACAGGATACGAACCTGGGCACGTCTGCTTCGGAATCTGGTGCTCTAACCACTGAGCTATCCTGCCGCACACTACACTACACACAATTTTCAGTTTTATACTAACTAATGTAACTTGGTTAGTCAATTTTTACTTTAGGTGGAGCTCATATGGCATCCATTTAGACCCAAAGTTCCAACTAACCATGCCCAATCTGTCATTACTGAACAGACACCACATTACATGGGGAAATGGTATTGAAATGAACATTTATATAATTAAACGAACATTGGTTGCGCGGGTGGTGATAACAATTATTATAATCAAGGTTGCGGTCTTGATATAAACACCTGACCCATTAATTACATACATATGTCAGTATAAACTAAGAATTGTATAGTGTAGAAAAGGCAATTCATCCAGTAGACCGGTTTCGTCCTTATTGGGAACTCATCAAGTACTGGCCAGAATTTGCCGCGGACAGGATTCGAACCTGGGCACGTCTGCTTCGGAATCTGGTGCTCTAACCACTGAGCTATCCTGCCGCACACTACACTACACACAATTTTCAGTTATATACTAACTAATGTAACTTGGTTAGTCAATTTTTCCTTTAGGTGGAGCTCATATGGCATCCATTTAGACCCAAAGTTCTAACTAACCATGCCCAATCTGTCATTACTGAACAGACACCACATTACATGGGGAAATGGTATTGAAATGAACATTTATATAATTAAACGAACATTGGTTGCGCGGGTGGTGATAACAATTATTATAATCAAGGTTGCGGTCTTGATATAAACACCTG
>JAQBSW010003465.1:0-82880 GCA_029291075.1 Eudiplozoon nipponicum
TTAATTGGTGTCCAATAATTAAAAAAACCTCCACACAGAGACCACTCTTCAAATATCATAAACACAACGTCGAGAACACACTAGCTCCTTTGTTTGTATAAAATCCTATTGACGGCGATCCAGCCTGCACAGGTTTTAACTTAAACCTGGAAACTTCATTGGTGATCTACCTAGAAATCCTCACGCTGCGGCTGCCAAATCTGGCATTGCTGTATTTTGCCTCACGTGATATGACCGGCCATTAGAGCTAACAATTTGTGTAGCATTTCCTAGTAATTACTTGCCATCATATCATTGTTGAAGCAATCAACAAGCATACTTCAGCCCAGCATTTATGGTACATTATTTTTTTATATCTATGGGCAGAATAATAACCAGTTGCTTAACTTGGTTCGAACTCTGCCATGCATTTCTTATCTAGCCTCGCCGAGAGGAATATTTTTTTCTTTTTTTTCAGAGAGGAAAGTGATGTAACGACACAAAGCAATTCGCCGACATATTTGTTTAATTAAATTCAATTCAATTTATGCTTCACCAATGGGAAAAAAGCGAAATTTGCTGTCAACCAAATGGTGTGCAAGCAGCCAATCAAGGCTATTTAAGCACGGTGAATTTACCATGCAAATCAGTTGTCGAGTTTCCCTTCTGCTGTGCGTTTCTTGAACGTACTGCCTTCTTTCGTCACTTACTCTATTTTTGGGGCTTGCATCACATACATTGGAAATATCAATTCTTTAAATCAAGTTTGCGAGCTTGAAGTAAACACCAATCCCATTGCATTTAACCAGTCGTCGAACAACATAACAAAACTACCGCCAGCTGCAATGCACTGACGCGTTTCGACCTTCCTTGATCATCATCAGAGTACGACGGCAAACTGACTAGCGAGGATCAAACCGCATTGAATATATATGGAAATCAAATTTAGATATGCGGCTCTCACCTCTAGCAGTCTCGCATACATTGAACTTGACTGGAAATGTCGGCTGCACAATTTCTATGCAGTCACGAACATTAACTATTTGTAGCTTTCGCCACATATACATATATAGGCAATACAATTTAACAATAATTGTTTGCGCGGGTGGTGGTAACAATTCTTTAAATCAAGTTTGCGAGCTTGAAGTAAACACCAATCCCATTGTATTTAACCAGTCGTCGAACAACATAACAAAACTACCGCCAGCTGCAACGCACTGACGCGTTTCGACCTTCCATGATCATCATCAGAGTACGACGGCAAACTGACTATCGAGGATCAAACCGCATTGAATATATATGGAAATCAAATTTAGATATGCGGCTCTCACCTCTAGCAGTCTCGCATACATTGAACTTGACTGGAAATGTCGGCTGCACAATTTCTATGCAGTCACGAACATTAACTGTTTGCAGCTTTCGCCACATATACATATATAGGCAATACAATTTAACAATAATTGTTTGCGCGGGTGGTGGTAACAATTCTTTAAATCAAGTTTGCGAGCTTGAAGTAAACACCAATCCCATTGTATTTAACCAGTCGTCGAACAACATAACAAAACTACCGCCAGCCGCAACGCACTGACGCGTTTCGACCTTCCATGATCATCATCAGAGTACGACGGCAAACTGACTATCGAGGATCAAACCGCATTGAATATATATGGAAATCAAATTTAGATATGCGGCTCTCACCTCTAGCAGTCTCGCATACATTGAACTTGACTGGAAATGTCGGCTGCACAATTTCTATGCAGTCACGAACATTAACTGTTTGTAGCTTTCGCCACATATACATATATAGGCAATACAATTTAACAATAATTGTTTGCGCGGGTGGTGGTAACAATTCTTTAAATCAAGTTTGCGAGCTTGAAGTAAACACCAATCCCATTGTATTTAACCAGTCGTCGAACAACATAACAAAACTACCGCCAGCCGCAACGCACTGACGCGTTTCGACCTTCCTTGATCATCATCAGAGTACGACGGCAAACTGACTATCGAGGATCAAACCGCATTGAATATATATGGAAATCAAATTGCAGCTGGCGGTAGTTTTGTTATTGTGGCAATAGCCACCTTTAAGACAAATAATGAACAAAGGGTCTTATCTAGGGCAGACAGTATTTCAACAGAAATTCCTCGCAGAAGCGTCCGTATAAGAATGAAGCAGTCAGCCCAATGAGAAAAGCAGACTTAGAGCTGAAGTGAACATAAATTAATTAATGTGTAAATTTGTTTTATTAAATCGATGCTCGTTGTGCGAGCAAAATTCTATATATAATTGTGTAAAAATAAAGCATTTGTTGTACATTTAAAATGGCTTCTGATGGGTTGGAAACGTTGATTCAGGCATTGACTTCTCAAATGAATAATTTAACTGCAGAATTAGGCATAATTAAGGCTCGTCTAGACGATACGCTAATAATAAATACGGAAGACATCCAAGTACGTGGACCATCCAACATAGGTGGACAAAACAATGGCGACCGCGCCAGGATCTATAAGAACAGAATTAATGGCCTTTTGGCATGAAACGTTAGGACATCCCGGCGCTGGGCGGCTCATTGAGACATTGCAGTCACGATTGTATTGGCCTGGCATGTCAAAAGAAATTCGTAGCTCTTGTCAGCAGTGCACTACATGCCAACGTTGTAAACCACAAAAACGAGAAAAAGTCACGCCGATTGCTTTCAATGCCACTGCACGGAACGAGTTTCTGCATATCGACCTGGTAGGTCCACTGCCGGTAGCTCGCGGTGGCGTGTCCTATGTGTTTTCCATGGTCGATAAGTTTACCCGATGGGTCGAGTTTGTACCACTGAAGAAGATCACAACAGAAAAGATTATAACGTGCTTAGAAGAGCGATGGCTCAGTCGATTCGGTGCACCACAAGTTATTGTTACCGATCAAGGCGCACAGTTTGAGTCGAAAGAATTTAATCAGTGGTGCAAAGACCTTGACATAAAGCATTCCCGCACAGCCACTTATCACCCGCAAACCAATGCGACAGCTGAGCGCGCACATAGGACGATGAAAGAGGTACTGCGATGTTGGTGCCACGAGAGCCCGGGAACGTGGAGAGACAAATTACATTTGGTCGAGCGGGCCATGCGCTTTACTGTCTCAACAGCTACAGGATTCGCTCCAACGACCATGGTCTATGGAGGACACATAAGACTGCCAGGTGAACCGGTAATCCAAGGGTCCCATGAGCGCTGCACCATAGCGGATATTCAGGAACGACTAAAACAGTTAACTGAATATGTAGGCGCCACACAGCGACAAGGCTATGCAAGGCAACCGACACGCACTCGCCTAAAGGTCGGCGACTATGTAATGGTAGCGAAGGTCGAGCCCATGGCACTGCAGGCTGTCAATGATGGGCCGTATCGCGTGGAGAGGGTGGACGCAGAGCACAATACTGTTTTTGTTAGCCTGCCCGATGGACCACGAGCTGTGGCACTGGATCGTTTAAGCAGAGTGCGAAAGCCGATTCCTGAGGGGGGAAGATGTGGCAATGGCCACCTTTAAGACAAATAATGAACAAAGGGTCTTATCTAGGGCAGACAGTATTTCAACAGAAATTCCTCGCAGAAGCGTCCGTATAAGAATGAAGCAGTCAGCCCAATGAGAAAAGCAGACTTAGAGCTGAAGTGAACATAAATTAATTAATGTGTAAATTTGTTTTATTAAATCGATGCTCGTTGTGCGAGCAAAATTCTATATATAATTGAGTAAAAATAAAGCATTTGTTGTACATTTAAAATGGCTTCTGATGGGTTGGAAACGTTGATTCAGGCATTGACTTCTCAAATGAATAATTTAACTGCAGAATTAGGCATAATTAAGGCTCGTCTAGACGATACGCTAATAATAAATACGGAAGACATCCAAGTACGTGGACCATCCAACATAGGTGGACAAAACAGTTATGTTGTTCGACGACTGGTTAAATACAATGGGATTGGTGTTTACTTCAACCTCGCAAACTTGATTTAAAGAATTGTTACCACCACACGCGCGATCAATTATTGTTTAATTGTATTGCCTATATGTGTATATGTGGCGAAAGCTGCAAACAGTTAATGTTCGTGACTGCATAGAAATTGTGCAGCCGACATTTCCAGTCAAGTTCAATGTATGCGAGACTGCTAGAGGTGAGAGCCGCATATCTAAATTTGATTTCCATATATATTCAATGCGGTTTGATCCTCGATAGTCAGTTTGCCGTCGTACTCTGATGATGATCATGGAAGGTCGAAACGCGTCAGTGCGTTGCGGCTGGCGGTAGTTTTGTTATGTTGTTCGACGACTGGTTAAATACAATGGGATTGGTGTTTACTTCAAGCTCGCAAACTTGATTTAAAGAATTGTTACCACCACCCGCGCAATCAATTATTGTTTAAATTGTATTGCCTATATATGTATATGTGGCGAAAGCTGCAAACAGTTAATGTTCGTGACTGCATAGAAATTGTGCAGCCGACATTTCCAGTCAAGTTCAATGTATGCGAGACTGCTAGAGGTGAGAGCCGCATATCTAAATTTGATTTCCATATATATTCAATGCAGTTTGATCCTCGATAGTCAGTTTGCCGTCGTACTCTGATGATGATCATGGAAGGTCGAAACGCGTCAGTGCGTTGCAGCTGGCGGTAGTTTTGTTATGTTGTTCGACGACTGGTTAAATACAATGGGATTGGTGTTTACTTCAAGCTCGCAAACTTGATTTAAAAGAATTGTTACCACCACCCGCGCAAACAATTATTGTTAAATTGGAAATATCAGTCACGCCAATC
Organism: Eudiplozoon nipponicum; assembly: GCA_029291075.1. Taxonomy (NCBI): domain Eukaryota; kingdom Metazoa; phylum Platyhelminthes; class Monogenea; order Mazocraeidea; family Diplozoidae; genus Eudiplozoon; species Eudiplozoon nipponicum. Next base: position 4,789 of record JAQBSW010003465.1, read on the forward strand.
TTGTTGCTGTACAACTTGAGAGGCGAGCCAGTTACTGCAGAACTTCAACGAATTTACTAAGCGAGATTTCTACGCCACAACAGAAGGAACCACAACCTAAGTCAACCCGAGCTGGACTCAAGAGTCTGGGAGTAATTCTAGACACTTCCACATTAACTGACCTTCTCGGCATTTTCCAGAGAACGGAAGACCGGTTCTATTAAAAGCTCCAACAGTACTAATTTAGGATCTCTGGCACTCTAACTGACTTTGTAACGTCGTACGGCATTTACTTGAAGCTGGGGCGTTTACAATTTAATATACATTTGTGTTCACCGAAGTTGTTTTGTTTATTTGATTTGATTTAGCGATTTAACAAACTGAACAGCTCGAAAACGTGATGATTGACTACAAAGAGTTGTCTATCGATGAAATTGATATGTAAGATTAATAAATTGTGAATTTTATTGCTCTTTAAAAATTTTGTTATTAATTTTTCATTATTTTTAGTACTTGCTGATGTTAAAGTAATCTTATTTAGAAAAAATCATCAAAATTAATAATTAAAAACACCTTGATTTCATGGAAATTGTAGAGGCCCTTAGGTCACTACCATAAGGGGGTCTCTTGGATGCCAGGCCCGGAAAATCCATATATGTGGAATGATCATCTATCTTGGAACACTTAAGGTCCTCTGAACTATCTCTTAAGCTACAATCATTAAATCCACTAGCCAACTGCTCTGTATCCTCAGTATTTAATAAACCAGACATAATATTATTAAATTACTTGCAATTTTTATATTATATTACATAAGTAATCTTACCCTCATACGCTGATATCCACAGGTTACTGAACCAGAATGATTGAGACCTTAAAACAAATATTTACGCTAAATACCCAAAGCAAATTTGTGGTTCTTTTCGCTGATAATTAAAAAGAACAATCGACAAGAAGATTACAAGTTTTATTCACAAAGAGTCGGAGATGGAACCACGCAGTGTCCCGCTTGTGCAATTCAGCAACTCAGATCAAAACTCTCCATTTTCCTTCGACAAGACAAGTCCAAAACTTCGACAATATGAACAAAAGAACTTCCAAAAAAAATTACAATATTTTTCAAAAATTACAATATTGTTTTACGAAACCAGCGATAACATCAAATGTCCAAAAATAAAAATTGATTTATTTTTATATGAGAGGTTAATTGGTGTCCAATAATTAATTTAACCTCTACATACACCCTCATGTTTAAGATGATTAACCATACATGATGTAGTCTTCATTCTTCGGTTTCTTGATGATTCTTCCAGACCGAGTTTCAACAAGTTGTGCTGGTACTTCACCAGATTTAATATTCATATCGCATTGTTCTTTATTCTCGGTTGTCTTGGTTTTAATCTTTATTTCTTTACCATATTTATTCGACTCTTCGTTTTTCTCCCCAATTTCTGAATCACATCTCGCCTCAACTTCTGGGTACTTCGGTGAATACTGTTCCTCCGTCTCCTCCTTTGTCCAAATAAACTGTGGAATTTAGCGTACCAGTGTTACACATTCTACAGTGCCATTTACTTCTACAAATGCATTTTTCTCAGTCATATGATTGACTTTAAATGGCCCCTTATAGAATGGAGTCAGACAATTCTGTCTGTTTTCGTTAGTTATATATACATGCGATGCCAGCTTTAAATCTGAAGATACATAGCATTTGGACTTTGGACTTCTAGTTTTGGTTGGAGCTAAACGACTCATTTTATCTCTCAATGCTCCAACAAACCAATCTACTGAACTAGAGGCCCAATCGAGACAACTTGGAGCTTCTATTAGAAGATCTCCAGGTAACCTCAATGGCTCTCCATAAACAAGTTCTGCTATGGATGTTCCTAACTGAACTCTGTATCTGTTTCGCATTGCCAACAAAACTATGGGCAAATCATGTATCCAACTGGATCCACTGGTGCAGCGTAATGCAGCCTTCAGCTCCCTGTGCAGTCTCTCAACCATCCCATTAGCTCTGGGATTATAAGCACATGTGTGTCTTACTTCTATCCCCATTGTATTCAATGATCTGATAAACAGTCAGACATAAACTGACTACCACGATCAGTAGTTACCCTTACCGGTACACCATATCGCGACACCCAATTATGCAAGAACACAAGTAATACCTCTTGAGCTGTCATGTCCTTCAGGATTGCTACCTCAAACTGACGACTGAACCAATCGACCATCATGAGTAAATACTTTTGGCCAGAAATCTCAAGCATTTATACTATATCAATATGAACATGCATAAAACGACCCGCTGGTATACCAATCGTTTTAATTTCAGTTTTGGTATGACGCCAAACTTTACAAGTTTGACACCGGGCACATGTCCTTACCCAGGCTCTTATGTCTTTCGACATCTTTGGCTATACATATCTATCAGTGACCATCCTGATAGTTGCCTTAATGGAAGGATGACTGAATTCATGTAGCTGCTGAATTACCTTATACCTTAATTCTAACGGTACATAAGGTCTAGGTTGGCTCCTGGAGATTTCACATAATAACCACTTATCTCCAATCTTCCTGCGTGTATATGCAGGATTCTTTTCCAACACAGCTACTAAAGGATCAAGACCTTGTGCTTCCATCAATTGCTGGACAAAATCATTAGAAGATACAATAGAGCATACGAGTGACTCTGAACGAATCATATCTTCATCTGATACGTCTGGTCTACTGAGAGTATCTGCCACCACATTATCTTTTCCTGAGATATGACTAATGGTAAAATCAAATTCTGCGAGTCGGGTTATTTGTGAATTCACCCGCCGAGAATAATTTAGCCTATTCGCTTTCCCAAGGATACTCAACAACGGTTTATGATCAGTTAATATCATAAACTGATGTCCATCTAGGTAGTGCTCAAAATGCAACACTGCAGAATAAACTGCTAGTAACTCCTTTCCAAGCGTATCATATCGCTTCTCGCGATCTTGGAGTTTCCGACTATAGAATCCAATCGGCTTGACTATACCATTTTCCCGTTGATGTAACACTGCTCCTATGGCTACATCAGAAGCATCTGTGACCAGCTCAAACGGCTTAGTCCAATCCACAGGTGCTAATGTGGTTATTTGGCTTAACAGATCTTTGGCCCTCTGGAATTTTTCCTTGTCGTCTTGGCTAAAATTAATAGGCCAGGACTTCTTGATTGTGCTTCGTTCACGAACTAAATGTCGAGTTAGCGAACCCAAAATTCCAGCTAAACCTGGTATGAACCGACGATAGTAGCTAAGCAGGCCCAAAAATCTACGCAACTGACGTACAGTTCTAGGTTCTGGCACATCCTTGATTGCTTGTATCTTGTCTTCCAAGGGCTTGATTCCATCCTTGGAAATGGTGTGTCCAAGATATTTTACGGTAGAGCAACTAATCCTACTATTTTTTGGTTTCACTACCAATCCATAATGTTACAATTTAGACAAAACGATGTCAAAATGCTCCCGGTGTTCTTCCCTAGATTGACTATATATAATGATGTCATCTATATACACTTTAGCAAATGAACAGTCTTGAAGACCTTCCTCTGTCAGACGCTGGAATGTCTGACTTGCATTCTTTAACCCAAAAAGCATACATAAGAATTCATGCAATCCTCCTCCAGGGAATCGCACTGCTGTGAGCGGTATAGATTCTGCCTCCATAGGTACTTGATAGTACGCCTTATTCAGATCTAACATTGTATATACCTCATACCCCATTATATCCCTGAGCAAAGTACTCTGGTTCGGTAGAGGATACGAATCACCTTTTGTTACCGAATTCAATAGACGATAGTTACCACAAACCCTCCATTGACCTGGTTCAGGTTTGGGAACAACCACTATTGGAGATGCAAAGTTGGAATTTGAACGCCTACAAATTCTTTCTTCTCTCAACCGCTTAAATTCTTCAATAGCAACCTGCTGCTTGTGTTGTGCTAACGGTTGTGACTTCGGCGAACAAGGTAGTGGCTCCACCAACTCGATTTGGTGTTCTATGCCTGTCTTTAAACCCTTGCGTTTAGCATTGAATGGCAGAAACACGGCCAGGTGTTTCTCGATGACATCCGCCAAGTCATCGGCGACGACGGGTCTGGGTAGTCTCACTGACCTAACTACTGATGTCCCAGTCTCAGCATAAGTCACTATCCCAGTGCTTTGTCCAATGGTCCTAGATTTGGGATCTAAAGCAATATTAAAATGGATCAATAAGTCCATCCCAATGATGTTATCCTTTATATCCGCGACCAGAAAATTCCACGTAAATGACAATACTTTAACTCCCTTAACCTCAGTTGGACTTCCATTAGCAGCCCATAGTTGGTAATCGAATGTGGGGCTATCAATTTCCACTACATCAGATCAAATTATGCTCACATATGCACCCGTGTCTATTAAGAAATTTAAGCCGCTAAGTTCATCAGTTATAACGAACTTATTGTTGCTATAACCAGCAACCTCTTTAAGATTACCTGCCAGCCGAAATCTAACAGATTTACGGACTGTATTACTGCGCGTCTCTTCCATCGAAGCTTCCGAACCTAACTTCGATGATTTTAGTATGCCACGAATATGCATACCTTGGAGCCTTGCATGCGCAACCCCCTACAGCTCCTATTAGCGGGGGCTTTATTAGTTTTCCGGCAGCTTCGACCAGGCTACAGGAAGACTACTTCCTTTCCATCGGGGACCACCAAACTTTGGAAACGTGCATCCCCCTCCTGACATTTTCCAAACTCGGCGTATTTGCGATGCGATATGCACCACTCGCGTGGTCCTTGTACACTCTCACGCGATTCGCCTCTCCAATGCTTGGAATTTGAACGTTGACTCCGAGAATTTACCCTACTTCTGTTGGAACTTTCCTTATTGTTTTTTATCCAACCCACATCACTGCGAAGGGTACTTAATTCATTCTCAATGGTCAGGAGTCTCTCTGAGAGATGTCTGAGTTGCTGCTCCAGGCGTGAATCTGTGGTTACTGCATACACCTTAGGTTCCTTCTGACGATACACTTTGTCCAACCCTTTGAGCTTCTTTGGCCACTCTTGTTCCAATGTATCATATACATCCAAGGTGGCTCTTAGTCTAGCAGGCAATTCTGCTACAAATATACTATTTATATCTTCCTTAGATATATCAAGCCCGATGGATTTTGAAATAAGTCTGCCATAAAATTCAGATGCAAGTAGATTTCCCATCTTTTACTGACGTAATAAGTCAGTCATCCGTTCAATCCTCTCGGGTTGATATCGTCCATGGAGTTCTTCTACTAGAAGCTCAAATGCATTTTCTGGTTCGTTCTCAGTAACAAAATTCCTGAGTCTAAACAGATTCTTTTTTAATGACTCAGGTAAGCACCACCAGGCCGAGGCAAACCTTTCTATAGGGTCGGTCATCCGTTTTAGTTTAAAATAAAATTTTGCTTCTTCGACCCATTCAGAATGGTTGTCTGGTCTGTACATGGTGAGCTTAACATTGCTATCCATAGAATTGCGGCAAAAACGATCATCTACATCATATCTTTCCGCATAAAGGATCCTGGCGCGGTCGCCATTTTTTGTAGAGGCCCTTAGGTCACTACCATAAGGGGGTCTCTTGGATGCCAGGCCCGGAAAATCCATATATGCGGAATGATCATCTATCTTGGAACACTTAAGTTCCTCTGAACTATCTCTTAAGCTACAATCCTTAAGTCCACTAGTCAACTGCTCTGTATCCTCAGTATTTAATAAACCAGACATAATATTATTAAATTACTTGCAATTTTTATATTATATTAAATAAGTAAGCTTACCCGGATACGCTGATATCCACAGGATACTGAATCGGAATGATTGAGACCTTAAAACAAATATAACCTCTAAATACCCAAAGCAAATTTGTGGTTCTTTTCGCTGATAATTAAAAAGATCAAATCGACAAGAAGATTATAATGTTTTATTCACAAAGAGTCGGAGATGGAACCACGCAGTGTCCCGCTTGTGCAATTCAGAAACTCAGATCAAAACTCTCTCATTTTCCTTCAACAAGACAAGTCCAAAACTTCGACAATATGAACAAAAGAACTTCCAAAAAAAATTACAATATTTAAAAAAAAATACAATTTTGTTTTACGAAACCAGTGATAACATAAAATGTCCAAAAATAAAAATTGATTTATTTTTATATGAGAGGTTAATTGGTGCCCAATAATTAATTTAACCTCTACTGCTATTTCTGCTTTGAAAAAAGTTCCGTACAAGTTCAATATTGAATGAGAAGGTGAAAACGTGTTTTCGCTATGTTTGAACGAGTGCTGTGTTATTTTAATTTTACTCAACTACGCAGAGACCCTTTGGTCACTCTCATAAGAAAGCCTTTGAGATGCCAGGCTCGGATAATCCATATATGCGGTGTGATAATCTAATTTAGAACAACTGAATCCCCCAGAATTATCTTTTTAACTATATTTCTCAAGTGAACCTGCTAATTTCTCTTTCTATCTTGGGTTTCATCCAAACCACATCCCGTCGGAGGGTATTTAATTTATTGTCTACGGTCAAGAGTCTCTCTGAGAGATGTCCGAGTAAATATCAGCGTATCCTGGTAGGCTTAATTAATATAATATATAAATTGCAAGTAATTTAATAATATTATGGCTGGCTTATTAAATATTGAGGATACAGAGCAGTTAGCAATGTTGAGGCCCCTAACCTATTCGAGTCTGAAAGCCCCATAGATGCCAGATCGCTTGAAGTCCTAAAATTAACAGTAGAGTCTGATAGGCTTATATTACTATTTGTATCTCCTAGGTTCAAGTCCGCAATGTCCTGCACTAACCTACTTTTGTCCTCAAATTTAATATCGGTTTCCATGATTATATGGTATAACAATTAAATCGACAATTAATGTTAGGCAATCGGAATGCGAAAGTTGGAAAGCGGTATCTCCGAACAAATAATCTGGAAAAAGATATACGTGAAGAACAGAATAAATCAAATATACCTGTTCCAAGGCGTCTCCTTCACTATTCTATTATATTAGAACAAAGGCAATTGATGGAGTAATATACTTGACGATGAAGTATTCGTTTACTAGAAAAAATGTTAAAATGCAGCAGACCAAAATAACAATACCAGTCAAGGAGCGAGACGCTAAAAAAACTGAAAATGGCGCACAATTCAAAATCAAGTATTTAAACAAAGAATGTTCTGGAAAATAAAAGGAAAAAATTCTTTTTAAATAAAATTCGTTACAATCAGCTATGGTGGATTTAAATTTATCAGTCAATGTTATTTTACATAAGGCGGAGGATATAACATCCTCCACAGCAAGTGGACTTAAGGATCGTAGCTTAAAAGTTAGTTCAGAGGAACTTAAGTGTTCCAAATTAGAGGATCCTACCGCATGTATGGATTTTCCGGGCCTGGCATCCCAGAGACTCTCTTATGGTAGTGACCAAAGGGCCTCTACACCACATAGAGGATCCTGGCTCATTCGCCACGTTGTGTAGAGGCCCTTTGGTCACTATTGTTATGAGCCTCTGAAATGCCAGGCTCGGAATTTTCCATATATGGGGTATGATCATCAAATTTAGAACAACTGAATCCCTCAGCATAATATGTTATACTACATTTCTCTAGTTCACCAGCTAATTGCTCTGTGACCTCACTTTAACTGGTCATTATATGGTATGTAATATATATATATATATATATATATATATATTATAACAATAAGTGTGCTCACCAAATACGCTGATCATCGCAGATGACAGGACGATACTGTGGAGACATTAAAAACAATTATACACGCCAATTACCTGAAGCAAATTCGTGACACTTCCCAATAATGTGAATTTAGAACACTGGACGTATATCTTCACTACTTTATTGACAAAGTGTGTCAAGATAGAACTACGCAGCAAAGCCTAACAGGCTACTCAAAATATCAACCAGACTCTATTATAATCATTCTCAAAGACAAATCAAAACCTTCAACAATATCTACAAAATTAACTTCCAAAAAAAATTAAAATATGTTTGAAAACCACAATATTGTTTTATGAAACCAGCGATAATGGCAAATATCCAAAAAATAAAATTTTATTTAATTTTTTATGAGTAATTTATTGATATACAATAAATTAATTAACCTCCACACACATCATTGTTTAATTTTTTTACTCATTCATCACAAAGTCCTCATTCTTCGGTTTCTTGATGACTCTTCCAGAACAAGTTCCAACATGTAATGCTGGTCCTTCACTAGGTTTCACTTTCAAATTGCATTGATCTCTGTCCTCGGTCATCTTGGTTTTAATCTTTACTTTTTTAAAATTTATCTGGCTCTTCCCTATTCTAACACATTTTTGAGTCATATCTCGCATCGGCTTCTTGATACTTCGATGGATATCGTTCCTCAGTCTCCACCTCCTTCCATGTAAACTGTGGAATGCAGCAATCCAGTGCCAAACACTACTGTGCCATTTACTTCTATAGATGTTTTTTACCAGTTACGCGATTGACTTTGAATGGCCCTTATAGAATGGAGTCAGACAGTTCTGTCTGTTATCGTTACTTTTGTATATATTAAATGCCAGCTTTAAATCTGAAGATACATAGCATTTAGACCTTGGACTTCGAGTTTTGGTTGGAGCCAAACGACTCATTTTATCTCTCAATGTTCCAACAAACAAATCTACTGAACTAGATGCCCAATCAAGACAACTTGGAGCTTCTACTAGAAGATCTCCAGGTAATCTCAGTGGTTCTCCATAAACAAGTTCTGCTATGGACGTTCCTAATTGAGCTCTGTATCTATTTTGCATTGCCAACAAAACTATGGGCAAATCATGTATCCAACTAGAACCTTCATTGCAGAATAATGCAGCCTTCAGCTTCCTGTGCATTTTCCATACCATTCCAGTAGCTCTGGGATTATATGCACGTGTATGTCCTACTTCTATCCCCATAGTATCCAATGATCTGATAAATAGTTCAGATACAAACTGACTACCATTATCAGTAGTTACCCTTACCAGTACACCATATCGCGACACCCACTTATGCATGAAAATAAGTAAGACTTCTTAAGTTGTAATATACTTCAGTATTGCTACCTCAAACTGACGACTTAAAAGATCAACCATCGTCAGTAAATACTTCTGGCCAGATAATTCGGGCATTTCTATTATATCAATATGTACATGCATGAAACAACCCGCTGGTATACCAATCTTTTTCACATCGGTTTTTGTATGACGCCAAACTATACAATTTTGACACCGGGCACATGTCCTTACGCAAGCCCTTATGCGTTTAGACATTTTACGCCATAAATATCTATCAGTGACCATCCTTATAGTTGCCTTAATGGAAGTATGACCAGATACATGCAGCCGTTGAATAACCTTATGCCTTAATTCTAACGTTACATAGGGTCTAGGTTGGCTACTGGAGATTTCACATAGTAACCACTTATTTCCAATCTTCCTGCTTGTATACTCGGACTTCTTTGCCAACACAGCTACTAAAGGGTCAACAACTTGTGCTTCCATCAATGCTCGACAAAATCAGTAGAAGACAAAACAGAGCATACGAGTGACTCCGAACAACTCCTACCTTCATCGGATACGTTTAGTCTACTGAAAGTATCTGCCACCACATTATCTTTTCCTGAAATATGTGAAATGGTAAAATAAAATTCTTCCAGTCGGGTTATTTGTGAATTTACCCGCCGAGAATAATTAAGCCTATCCGTTTTCCCTAGGATATATATCAACGGAATATAATCGGTTAATATCGTAAACTGATGTCCATCTGGTTAGTGCTTAAAATGCAACACTGCAGAATAAACTGCTAGCAATTCCTTTCCAAGCGTGTCATATCGCTTCTCGCGATTTTGGAGTTTCCGACTATTGAATCCAATTGGCTTGACAATATCATTATCCCTCCTATGTACTACGGCCCCTATGGCTACATCGGAATTATTTGTGACCAGCTCAAACAGCTTAGTCCAATTCACAGATGCTAATGCGGTAATTTGGCTTGACAGATCTTCGGCCCTCTGAAAATTTTCTTTGTCGTCTTGGCTAAAATTAATAGACCATGACTTCTTTTTCGTGCTTCGTTTACGCATTAAATGTCGAGTTAACGACCCCAAAATTCCAGAAAAACCTGGTATAAAACACCAATAATACCTAATCTTCCTCAAAATCTACGCAATTGAGGTAAAGTTCTCGGTTCTGGCACATCTTTGTTTGCTTGGACCTTATCTTCCAAGGGTTTGATTCCATCCTTGTCAATTGAGTGTCCAAGAAATTTACCAGTAGAGCAACCAATCTTGTTCTTTCTGGCTTCACTACGAACCCATAACATTCCAGCTTAGATAAAGCAACGTCCAAGTGCTCCCGATGTTCCTCCCTAGATTGTCTATATATAATGATTTGATCTATATACATTCTAGCAAATGTACAGTGTTGAAGAGCTTCCTCCGTCTGACGCTGGAATGTATGACTTGCATTCTTCAAATCAAACGGCATACATAAGAATTCATGCGATCGTACTTTAGAAAATCGCTCTGTGGTGAGCAGCATAGATTCGCCCTCCATAGGTACTTGATAGTACGCTTTCTGTAGATCTAATGTAGTATAAACCTTATACCCCATTATATCCATGAGCAAAGTACTCTGGTTCGGTAGAGGATATGAATCACCTTTCGTTGCCGATTTCAATAGACGATCGTTACCACAAACCCTCCATTGACCAGATTCAGGTTTTTGAACTACCACATCTACAATTTCCTTCTACCCTCAACCTCTTAAATTTTTCAATAGCCACCTGTTGCCTATGTTGTGCTAACGGTTGAGCCTTCATTGAACAGGGTAGTGGTTCCAACAACTCTGCGCAAATGTCACTGACAAATCTTTAACACCCTTAGCCTCAATTAGACTTCAATTGGCATGGTCCTTGAACATCCTTACGCGATTTGCCTTTCCGATTCTCGGAAGTTGAACTTTGACACCGAGAATTCACCCTACCTCTGTTGGAACTTTCTATCTTTGGTTTCATCCAATTCACATCCCGTCGGGGAGTAATTAATTCATTCTCTACAGTCAAGTGTCTCTCTGAGAGATGTCTGGTTTGCTGCTCAAGGCGTGAATCTGCCTTTACTGCATACACCGTAGGTTCCTTCTGACGATACACTTAGTCCATAACTTTGAGCTTTTTTGGCCACTCTAATTCCAATGTATCATAAACATCCAAGGTGACTTAATCTAGCAGGCAATTCTGCTACAAATATACTGTTTATAACTTCCTCAGAAATATATAGCCCGATGGATTTTTAAATAAGTCTGTCATAAAATTCAGATGGGAGTCGACTTTCCATCGTTTCCTGACGTAATAAGTCAGTCATCCGTTCTATCCTCTCGGGTTGATATCGTCCATGAAGATGTTCAACTAGAAGCTCAAATGCATTTGCAGGTTCGTTCTCCGTAACAAATATTCTGAGGCGAAAAAGATTTATTTTCACAGACTCAGGAAAACACAACCTGGCCCAGGCAAAAATTTTTATAAGGTCGGTCGTTCTTTTTAGTTTAAAATAAAATTTTGCATCTTAGACGCATTCAGAATGGTTGCCTAGTCTGTACATGGTATACTTAACGTTGCTATTCATAAAATTGTGACAAAAACGACCACCTAAATCACATCTTTCCACATAGAGTATCCTGGCGCATTGGGCACTTTGTGTAGAGACCCTTCGTTCACTATTGTAATAGAGCCTCTGAGATGCCAAGCTCGGATGATCCATATATGGGGTATGATCATCAAATTTAGAACAACTGAATCCCTCAGAATTATCTTTTAAACTATATTTATCAAGTCCACCTGCTAATTTCTCTGTATCCTCAATATTTTCTAAACCTGCCATAATATGAAAATAAGATTTCTTGCAATATATATATATATATATATATATATATATATATATATATATATATATATAACAGTAAGTGTGCTCACCAAATACGCTGATCACTGCAGATAAGAGAACGATACTGTGGATACTTTGAAAACAAATATCCACGTCAATTACCTGAAGCGAGTTCCTGACCCTTCCCAGTTATGTGTATTTAGAACACTGGTACGTATATCTTCAATAATTTATTGACAAATTGTGTTAAGCTAGAACCACGCAGCAAAGCGTACCACGTAACTCAAAAATTCAACCAGACTCTATTATAATCATTCGCAATGACAAATCAAAACCTTGGACAACATTTACTAAAGTAACTTCAAAAAAATTACAATATTTAAAAGAAATACTATATCTTTTTATGGAACCAGCTATAACGGCAAATGTCCAAAAAATAAAATTTGATTTAATTGTTCATGAGGAGTTAATTGATGCACAATAAATTAATTAACCTCCACAAATATACATATCCCTAATTTTGAAATGTATCTCGACATTCAATTGTCGGTCTGTGTTACCAAATAAAAATTTATTATTTTTATTCTTATATCATTATTTATAAACAGATACTTCGAAGGAGTATATAAAGTTTGAGCTTTAAATGTATGACAGCACTGTTCATGAAGTGTAGAAGAATGTTGAATATATGCCTAGCTAGCATGTTGATTTCTGGATAGTTGTTGTCTCAAACAATTACTTGCCTTAAAGAAGTTTGGATACGTAGACACAAAGTTATCTGCTGACGTGCATTTGGTACATCATTCTAATTTATAATAATGGGTCATGCATTAATCATCCTTTGTATAGATTACTTCAGTGTGCTTTCGGACAATGCGGTTGATATCATATTTATTTGGCGTCGGTGAGCTCTCAATTTGTAATATTACATCCAGAAACTCTATTTTTCGGTTAGGATTATATGGAAATTGATTCTTTTGCTGACGATGATTACGAATATCCTCTAGATATCAGCAAAGAAAGACAAAAATTGGTGGATGAATTGCTTTATATATGTAGAGGCTCCAACCCTTTTAGTTAATGAGAACGCTATAGATGCTAAGGCAGATTCAGTCTTAATATACCTATAAGTCTGATAAATTGGTTTTCCCTTCCACATCCATTTATTTCATACCTATAATATCTTGGGCTAAATTATCAGTGTCCTCGAACTTAAAATTAGCCTCCATATTAATCGAACATAAATATATTTGTTTAATTTAGTAAAAGGCAAAGGACTGTGTATTTCTTACGTAACACTACACCCGAGTCAATAAGCTGGAAAGAGATTAGATGCAAAAAACAAAATTTTTAAATTACCTTTTCCTGAACGTTTCCAATATGCACGATTCAAAACGCAAATTAGTTACAGGAATATATTGGGAAGATAAAGATTTGTAAAACCGAAACTGAGAAATAATATATCAAATAGAACTTGCTAGAGAAGGTTACGTCAAAACAGTTGCAGAATACCGAAACTTGAATTACGCATATTTCAGAAATATCTATACTGCAATTTATATAAGCAAAGACTGTTCTAGAAATTAAACGAACATTTACTTTTTTCATAATATTCATTTCAATCAGCCACGGTGGTTTAAATTTATCAATAATTGTTACTTTAATTTTGTCAGAGGAAATATCTCCCTCTATATATATTACACAATAGTTTGTCTACACAGGAAACTTTATGTATATTATTGGAATAATGCTTACACCAATATCACAACATTGATTTAGATAGTATTGAAGGTATTTTTTCTAACACTTCATTTAATAGAAAGTTAGACTTTAATATTATCATGTTCCAAAAATTGGATTGTAATAGTCGCATTTGTGTGATATTGTTACGCTTAATCTATTAAGCTTTCGTATACGACATGTTTAAATCTATCGATGTGCCTGTTGCATGTCTTGCTAGCTAATTGGTTGTAAAGTTCGATTATTTTAGAGATTAGAAACATATTCTAAAATAAATTTTGTAATCGAAGATGACAAATTTATTTCTTCAGACACACGAAAGGTTTATTACAAAATATGAGTTTAAAAAATAAAATTATAATTACACAGTAGGTGTCAACTAGTTTTACTAGAAATATGAAACGTAAAAAAACTATTAATTAATAGGAAAACAAAAGATAAATATTAATCCAAGATCTTTAAAAAGAAGAAATTTAACTAAGCAGAGTTCTACCTGAAGCTTGGAAGGCTACGGGTTAGTCTCAGTGCACTGACAAATGGTATTTGCTCGCACCGTTCTGGAAAACCTCGAATTGTTTAAATATTTATCAAATAGGAAAGCATACAAATTCACCTACCTTTTATTAAAATAGGAAAACGCTTTTGAACCACGCATTTTAGATTCTCTAGAGATGCAAATAGAAGAGATCTAAAATGTTTGAAGGCCCAGTTACTAACATTTATTTCTGCAACTCAATTAAAGCCATTACGATTCTTCTAAACCACAGCGGTTACTCTGAACGAGATTTGATGATTAGGCAAAATAGAAAATGTACGCCTTAGGACGAATTGTTGGAGTCCTTCCAGTTTGCCAGGTTTTATATTGTTTGTTGGGCTCCAGATAATGGTAGTGTATTTCAGAATAGGTCTTCTATGTCTTAAAAAGAATAAGCCTAAGCTCAATTTTCTTTGCTTGTTCTAGTATAAACTTTATTAGACGCTTATTTTTGAGTTTTGAGACGTTACTATGGTGTTTAGGACATAAGTTATTTGAAGAATTATTCCTGGGTGTTCTTTTATATCCCTTTGAATAATGATTTTTTCGAGGTATGTATTGTCGTCAGGGAGTAATACATCCTTACTGAATTTAAAAAAATATTTATTTAGATGTGTTGAGTTAAAATGAAATATTGTAGAGTATACAATTAATGCTATGTAGGTTTTCGTAAATATTTAACAGCAATTGAGCTATATTTCTCGGGTTCATTGGATAAACTACTGTGGTGCGTTTTGCATGTTTAATTGCATTGTTTATTAAACGGATTATAATACTTAAGTAACGTGGTCCTAATATTGAACCCTGTGGAACTGAGCATTGATGGGCAGTAGAAGAGACGACATTCAGTTTGGCGTGACGATGGACTGTCATTTTGACAGTTTACCAACATGCGGAGCTATACAAAAGCCAAAAGTTACTAATATCTCACTTCAATAAAGCCATAAGCATTTCATGGTTATATGTGGGCTGTAAACGAACACTAGGTCACCCATTCCTAGTGCGGATAGTTTTTATTCTGAGTTTTTCTTCTTTTAGATAGTCTGCCAACAAGAGCTCATGAGCAGTATCTGCCCAGATGTCAGTGGCCAAAGTTTCCTTCAGCAGCCGAAATTTTCCCTTCGCGTCTGGCACGCTTACTCTCATTCCGTCAAACACATTTAACAATAAAAGTTACTGTGCCATTATTTAAAAATGTATTCCAGTGTGTTTGTGCATAAGCTTATGTTTGCATGTTATTTAACGATTTAGTTATGGCTATTCTATCAAAAGCATTGGAGATATATAGAAATATAACAACTGTACCGTTTTTAAGGATAGAATTTTGTGTATTTCATTTAATGGATTGATCATGTTTGTCGTACATGATCGATTTAGAGTGATACTTTGTTGATTTTGATCTTTGATTTAATATAGCAATTCAATCAGTTCATAGACGATATTGCTCAGAACATCAATGAGTACAGACATGTTAGGTTTTATTCTTAATTCTTTGAACACACAATAGGCTTTGGATTTGGTAACAGTTTGAAGTATATCTGCTACATATCAACCGAGATATCTTTGTACATTAACATGGTGTTGTAATTTTAGGCCAATAGCTTCTGTTAGTCTGCCGATTGAACGAGCATGTCGACAGATATACTGGATAGGCCTATTAGGTGCTTAGACATTACGGATTTCATGGCTTTTACTATTATATTGTACGGGGCATTTCATGATTTGGAAAGATTATATGATTGAACTATGGTAACAATAGCCTTAAGGGTAAATTTTTCAACCGCTGGCCTGCTAGATACGATTCTGTCAAATTGACAAATTCATAGTTAAAAACCTGCATAAACTTACCTTTCACCCACACACAGATATATATATATATATATATATATATATATATATCTTTTCTGTTACTATACATGTACAATTTGGTTGGTGGGTTTTTCCTTTGTTGAGACAGATTGTCTGTGAATAATGTGTGCGTTAGCAACTATTTTGGAGTTATTAAGTATTTTATTAAAGTTTGTGTTGGCAAGACAGATTTACTTTGTTTCCTATGAGATTGGAACTGTGTTTGTGGATAAGTAATACAATTATTCGTGATGGTGACTCGAGTGTACTGAATGTATGGTTGACTCTGATTAAAGTGATTTGTTCATATCTCTTGTTGAAGCTTATTATTAAGCACTTGTCTTTTAAAGACATTTAAGTTCATCCGATCATGTGCCTGAATTGTTAGTTTGGCTTGGAGAGTGTTGACCACAAATTGCTGTGAATATTGAGTAAATTTGTTTCGGGGATGTTTTAAAAGGAGATTTTTTCTTGCGTTCATGCTTATCTGAAATATGTTTACGAAGATAGAATATTCAAAGTTTTGCAGTTTATATCGCATGTTGCGGTGTAATTTCAGTAAAATTTCCGTTTAGTGCGTGAAGTCTTCCTTTAAGTATAAGTAGTTTTGACTTAAGTACAATTATAAACGAAAAGAAATTGACAGGTATTTGACTTTGTTTTGTATTTTAAATGAATTTATGAAAAATAGAGTTTAGACAGTGAGATATCATTTACGGGTTGATTAAGAAAATAAAAATGAGCAATTGATAATGATTTATATATAAAGTAACAATACTATATATATATATATATATATATATATATATATATATATATATATATATATAATCCATATAAATGAACAAGACATTTATTTCTTTTATTATTTAAAGGCTTAAAAGTGTAAAATTGTCACTATTAAAAATAAATTGCAACGACATAAACCATAATAAACTATCACAGACCGCGCGCGCCTTTACATTGCAAAGAAGGTTTGTTAAGTTTTCGTTTTATTTTCTAAATATCGATAGAGAAATAAAATGAAGGTTGTCGGTATTTTTTTCTTCATGTGGTGTGATATAACATACTAGGTTTCGCTATTGTCATTTGTGTTTAAGAAAGTATGTATTAGGTGTTGCATACCTAGCAACAAATTAGTTCAGTCGTGACCAGAAGGATAAACCAAAGACAACATGAACGGAAAGTATAATCCCATGCACATTCGTTTCGTGCTTACTGGCGACTCATCAGTAGGCGCCGGTATTACACCCTTTAACCGCCATATATTTGGGTGAGGAAAGTGGGATAATAAGACGGTACGATCTCTTAGACGAATGTGTAAACCTAAAGTAGTGAAGGTAATATCATATAAAGTCTCAAAAATGCGACTTCCACGCTAACTCACTCCATAATATATATATATATAAATATATATATATATATATATATATATATATATATATATATATATACCGAGTCTGTTAATGATACTAACACTATAGTACCGATGAGGTACATGGTAAAAGCACTATGGTTGCCGAGCCGACTTTATATGATGTTAGCTTCACTACAATAGGTTTACACATTCGTCTAGGAGATTGTACCGTCCTATTATTCCACATTACTCACCCAAATATATAGTGGTTAAAGGGCGTAATCCCGGCTCCTACTGATGAGTCGCCAGTAAGCACGAAACGAATGTGCATGACATTATACTTTCCGTTCATGCTGTCTTTGGTTTATCCTTCTGGTCACGACTGAACTAATTTGTTACTAGGTTCGCAACACCTAATACATACATGCATATATATAAGTTCTCTGCAACAAACAGTATTTAAGTGTTTAAGAAATGTTTTTTCACTGTGGATTCAAATAGGTTTTTATAAGAAGTCAAGGATTTTAGCACGACCATACGGTTTAAAGCTTCTGCTGAGGCATTTATTAAAAGAAAATTTGGCGTGGCTAAGAAACGTTTGGAACTAATAAATATAAAGATACTATCGAATGTTATACAACAACAAATGCATAGTATTTCGATTAGGCCGATCATAGAATATGCAGCTGCAACTTGAACTTCAGTGAAAAAGGTTTTTCAAACAGGATAGAGGTCGAAAAAATAAAAGTTGTGTAACATATTAGTCCTGTCTTCTGTATCACATATGCTAGCATACTTAGTGTGTTAACGCATGAATGTATTTCCCCAGAGAACTGTTGTCTATATCCCTTCTATTAAGAATATGCATAAAGCAGGATCTAGTTATGGATTTCTATAAAATGCTGAAGGCACTTCCCTTTCAAAAATTCTACTATTTTCATTATCGATAAATGGTAGTTAGTCATTATTTCACCCACTCATACATAATTATACTTTTGAATTATATTTTTTATCTTTCCAAATGTTGGGTCAGATGGCTTTAGTTGCCAAATTAAAGTCAATTACTATTATTAGTATTATTATCAACATTGTCATTATTATTATTATTGTTATTGTTATTGTTATTATTATTATTATTATTATTATTAATAGTGCATGCATATATTGGGTAGATGACTCACATTATTATGTGATTTAATTTACTACTGTATTAGAATATTATAGAATAAAATAGAATAGAATAAAATATTTTATTTGGATTCAAACCAAACATGTTCCATCAAATAGATAATAATATTAGAAAATGTACAATATGTAATCACATCACATAAATACGTCCATTAAGTCTCGTACAAATAAGTAAATCCCAATAATTTTGATATATAATTAATCAACATCTGACCATCAAGCATTAATATTATTGCTTATGTTATAGCAATTTTGATACAATTATTATGATAATGGCCAAAAACAGTCTTTTTAATCAATCAAATTTTTAAAATGTACATTGAATAACTATGCCTAAAGCCTTAGTTCCCAGCTGAAGTTTGAGCTGAAGAACATTATTAATCGCAGCATCCTGAAAATTAATATATTTAAACTTTTTAAATCAAGTTTGCGAGCTTGAAGTTAACACCAATCTCATTGTATTTAACCAGTCGTCGGACAACATAGCAAAACTACCGCCAGTCGCATGCCTTCTGTTCTATTATCTTTTTTTAATGTTTATTCTGAGTCCTAATGTTATTAAATATTTACTCAAGTCATACAAATCTACTGTTACGTTATTTTAGGGAACTCGATATTTTTTGGATGAATTGGACAGATGATTTTTATATCATCAGCAAATTTTTAAACTAGACCATTAAGGACCTGAGTTTGCAAATGTGCAAATATGATTTTAAATAAAATTAGTTCCAAACTTTAACCTTGTGAAACTCCACTTGATCTCAGATTATTTACTTGAATACTCATTCTTATATTGTAGAAATATTACCTTGGCAATCTAAAAATATTCTGATTAATATTTAATGAATCATTTGCCTTCAAAATAGCATCAAAATATATATAATAAAAAGCTTTTGAGATATTTATAAAGATGATTAATGAATTCAACTATTTTTCATCGAGCGTAATGACATGCTTCCACTTGGAAAGCTTATATGAATGAATCATTATTTCATAATTTATTGTATATATTTATTTTATTTAATAATAATAATAGTTTTAAAAACTAAAATAAAAGTATTGGTAGTACTAATTTTAAAATTTATTTGGCAAATGTGTCTATCTGGCGCGACAATTAAAAAGACCAGGATACAATTCAATTCTACAATTTTATTTCAGGAAGTTAGACGGTGACTAGCAATTGTTAATTGGCGGTTACAGCTGTGGGATGGTAAAATATAGATTAGAAAATTACTGCTGGCGCAACATTAAATAGTCGGTGTAAATGCCATATTAATTCAAAATGCCAACTTTGTTTATTATGAGGATGACAGGAACAGGATATGCCTTCTTCCAGTGTTATTTCTGAGGCATTTATTGAAGAAAAGTCGAGTTAACTGTCTTCTTTAACTCATCGAGTTTAATTGTCTTTATCTTCGAGGCTAGTGTTTTGATAACAATTGTAATCTTGGTGAATATGTAGACTTTAGAGAAAATGTTGGGAGTAAGTTTGAGTAGAATCGGGGACAAAATTTCCGTGTGAGTTATCAGTGATGGGGATGAGAGAAACTCAACAACGGTGATACGCAGAGATTTTGTATACTATGAAGATGGTTCTTATGTAACGTGTAAACCATGAGGTTAGGAGATTTGCAAGAAGGAGCTGTTCTCGGCAGTTTTGACTGAGGAAGAACGCGTTTCAAAAACCGAGAGGCAATCTGCTCTGGAGCAAAACGGAAGTCAGTAAAAGGGGCAGTAAAATTCAATATTGTTAAATATGAGTTGCAGCGCGTAGAATTTGAATTAAATAAGTCTCGGGATAGAGCTATTTGACCTGAAGCGTACTAAACTTGCCCATTTGACGAATTTATATGGGACTTTTCTTTAAATCAAGTTTGCGAGCATGAAGTAAACACCAATCCTATTGTATTTAACCAGTCGTCGAATAATATAACAAAACTACCGCCAGTCGCAACGCATTGACGCGTTTCGACCTGCCATGATCATCATCAAAGTACAACGGCAAACTGACTAGCGAGGATCAAACCGCAGTGCATA
This sequence comes from Eudiplozoon nipponicum, assembly GCA_029291075.1. Lineage (NCBI taxonomy): Eukaryota > Metazoa > Platyhelminthes > Monogenea > Mazocraeidea > Diplozoidae > Eudiplozoon > Eudiplozoon nipponicum. The sequence continues at coordinate 25,427 of JAQBSW010003465.1, forward strand.
TATATGGAAAGCAAAATTAGATATGCGGCTCTCACCTCTAGTAGACTTGCATACATTGTACGTGATTGGAAATGTCGGCTGCACAATTTCTATGCAGTCACGAACGTTAGCTGTTCTTAGCATTTGCCACACACACACACATATACAGACAATGCACTTAAACAATAATTGATTTCGCGGGTGGTGGTAACAATGATTTAAATCAAGTTTGCGAGCTTGAAGTAAACACCAATCCAATTGTATTTAACTAGTTGTCGAACAACATAACAAAACTACCACCAGTCGCAATCAATTATTGTTTTTATTATATGTGACTTGTTTTAGACGCATTGAGAAGTCCATTAACTTAGAGAATGAGATACCCAAGTGTTTGACAGAATCGGTGGTCTCTATATCTATACTAAGTTTAGTAGATATCAAGGGATTGATAGAATTATGACTGAAATTCATTATGTGAGTTTTATTCGAATTGAGTTTTAGGAAACGTTCCCCAAGTTGGGGATTGCAGTAAAATAGCGACTTAACGATTTGAGTTGCGAGAGATCCGCGGGAGTATGGCATGCACTGATCCCTGTGGAACAACAGAACGGATTAATATTGCTGATTCTTAAAAAAAACTTTGATATGTTTCGGAGATAGTAACTGATATGCTTAAACACACGACCTGAAATGGCAGATTAAATTGCCAATATGTAGACAGTATCGAAAACAATGTAAATATTAAGAAAGAGCATAGTACAATTTTGCCTTTGAAAGTTAGAAGAAAATTTGTTTAAGGACGCTAGGTAGATTAGTGGAGGAAGTACATCTAGTGACATATCCACATTGAATGACAAAAACAGTGAAACTAGTTCTTGATTTGATGAAAGCGTATATTTTATTTTAGAGAATTCTGTAAAGGGCTTTACTGATCGCCGGGAAAATAGAGATGGGACGGAAATCCTTAAAACAGAAGGCGAAAATGTGCCACTTTTCTGTTTAAGCAAGATTATCAACTTAAGCCTCTTTGAGGTAATTTTTTAATTGACAGACACCTGAAAAAGCATACACAAACAGAGGTAAAATACTCCAACTCATAGGAGCGTCCTTACCAACAGGTATGCTATATTGATCAATTTGGTGTTGGATTTTATGTCCTTTATAGTTTTGTCAACCATGTCAGCTGAGACATGAAATTTTGCAGACTTCTGGTGTATCCGTCACTAATCTCCACTGTCGAAGTATATTCTGTGGAGAAGAAAACAGAAATAAAGCTGTGATAGGTATCTACAAAATTGCTGTCAGCAGAACCAGTAAAGTAATTATTTGATCTTCTTGATTTGTAAAATTGCTGACTCTTAATAAAAGAAAATTTTCAACGAAAATTGCAATCTGATCAAATCTGCCTTTCGACGATAAATACGCGTTTGCTTATCGTAATTAGTTTAAGGTAATCAACACGTCATTGTGAGTTAGCCCAAACTTGTGACGAAATACAGAAATCTTGAATTCCGAGCCAGATAAGCGTTCGACTTTTAAAATTGTTTAGCCTGTTTAAATTCCGTAGGCGTCGGATAGAGGTGACGGAGTCTAAGCAGAAGGGTAATGCGTCATGAGCCTCGAAGATACAGGAAGACATATTATCAAGAGGTAGTTATTATAGAATTTCGGAGCAGACCAAAAGCCACTGCGTTAATGAAATGTCTGGGTTTTTTCAAGGTGTTCCTTGAAAAAAAGTATGAGAGGAAATTACGGAAAGATAATTATCAGTGATTGATATAGGAGATGATCTCTCGATGCTGGACATTGACCACAATTTCGTTTGGGATAATACAGTCAAGTTGACAGCTGTCATGCGCGGATATGTGCATGAATTGATGTAGCCAATTCGCAACGAAGAACTGCAGTAGCGGATCATTGTCTAAAACTCGATTATCCCAGTTGGTGTTCGGGAAGATAAAGTCGCCCGAAAGAACGTGTTACTTGAAAAAGGTACATAAAATTTGGGCTCCGCGTGTTTTATATATTAATGGAAAATTATAAGCCTAGCAAATTACAGAGAAAATTAGAATTTAATCCAGTTACATCATTGGAAGACAAAAGTTATGTCTCAAATAGTTAAAGGTAGCCAGGCCCTTGGACATAAAGCCGATCAGACATTTACAGCAAACCCGACATCACGGCCAACATCTCTGTCACTTTGGAGAACGAAATAACCATTGATGAGAAAGAGTCATTTACTGTATAAGATATGGATTAGAAAAGTTTCAATCAGCAGACATACGTCTAGCTCGTTTATAAAAAGTAAATTCCCGTGGTTAATTTATTTTTCGAATGAGAGACCTAAAATTTATGGGGTAAGCATTTATTTAGTCTGTGAAATGAAATGAAGGGGAGTATTGCAAAGTCGACCAAAGCTCGAGCGTAGGCCTACAAGATGTATTGAAGTCATGTTGATGAAAATAACATGTTTGTCTTCAATTAGAACTTTCGAAATGCAACTATTTGGCGGAGAGTTGGAGAAATTGAAGGTTTTGAAAACTGAACGAAGGAAGTGCAGGGTTTGAAATGTTGGGCAAACAGAATGATGCAGGTGGATGGTTAATGCCACTGGAGGAAAAATACAGAGCTGTAGAGACGTTTCCACTAGGGATAAGTGAGTTGGCAAGGATATAGGTCTGAAACTCGGCCAGCCACTTTGATGCTAAATAATTCTCGGTGTTGACTAATTAAGTCACCTTGTTTATTTTACATGTTTGATTGGAAACAGCAAAAACGTCAGTATATTGTGCTTGAATGGGGATTTCATTGCATAATAGAGCACTCGTGCAAATGCTACTTCTGGACTTTGGTCCACGATGAGGTTGGACACAATGTCGAGACAGAGCATAGGCTGGCCGTTTAGAACCAACCGACCCGCAGTGGAGTTGTTTGGGAGAAGCGATCTTTCAAAGCCAGAAGGAACGAAGAAATCAGGCAGGCAGTGCAACATCCTTAAGATTACTGCCAACAGTGGAACGTATCTTGGAACTGGTCAAATCAGTTAAAGTAACCATTTTATTAGAGAAGATAGGAGTTTATTGCTAAATAATTGCATCTTTATCAGTTAGCTTTTGCAATAATTTGTCGTTACGCCTCAATTTGATCCTCCCTGACGACACTAATGTTGATCGAGACTTAAGACTTTCCAACTTGCCATTGCTAAGACCTTCGTGTCTTGTTATGACAAAATCACGCTATTTATTGAACGAATCACCTCTTAGGTGATAAAAGATTTCATCCAGCAGCTCCAGTATATCCGAAGTCAACTCTTCCTCAGAAGACAGTATGTGCGGAGACCAGACAAATCAATTGCGTTTTAAATGGACGCGCATAAACTCTCTCTCGCTACCTCATTAAGAAAGTTGTCAGATTTGCTTAATAAATGTGGACACAAAAAAATCTTCAGAGAGGATTCCTAAAGAACTAGAAAATTCGGCCACTTTCTTTTGGAGTTCAGAGTGAATGCTTGACAGAATCGCCACCTTTTGAGGCATCATAGACGTGTCCACTGACGATTGCAGTTTCAAATTTATAGCGATAGTGACTGTACATTTGACTATCCAATGACTAGCCATCTTAACAGGGAAGTATGCAATAAAAACACAACATATATATGTATAATCCGCGTAGTAAAAATAATTCCTTACATTGAAGCGGATGTCGGATTCCAATGCAACTTTGTCTGATGTACACACAAAAGAATCTGAACATCTAAAATCATTCCAGATGTACATATTTTCTATATAACATAATATTTAATTTATCCTGTATGGTATGGATTCAAATAAACAATTATGATTCTAATACCAAGAAACCCCAGTTATTAAAAATGAGAAAGTCATTAGTTAATTATACATTACGTTCTGCTTCATGAGCATGTTACGCAAAAGATTAACACTGGAATAGACTCTGAAAACTATTTATGCTTTATCTGAACAAGTGTTGTGTTTTGCGTGAACAGAAAAACGCTTAAAACATAAATGCTTAAAAAGAAAAAGAAATTTTATCTGTTTCAAGAACATTTTTTCTTTCTCATATTCTTCCCAAGTATGTACAAATGAACATCTCTTTATATATAAATTGAAAGACCAAACCAAATAGACAATGTAAACATGCGGAGAGAGTGTGAAATATGGGAACAACCAATCAATTGCGTGCATCACATCCAGTTCAAGCTCAATGCCCGAACATGTTTTTTCTGCTTGAATAAATACAGTTGCAATTTATATATCCGCAATGCTTCGTATCTGACTAAATTATTTCTGTTTTTGAAATAGGTAATAATCTTAAATGCAATGTCTGGAGAACATACTTGTGAATTTTTGAGGACATGTTGCGCAATTGCAGACCTGTATTTACTTATATATTTAGCACAGGCGTTTAAGTTGCAATGTTCTCTCATCCGAGTAATTAACCGTCTGGTCGATCGGCCTACGTAAGTTGATCGACAACCTGCGCATGCATATTGCTAAATAATATTTGATGTCGACATTAACCCCTATTTATCTTTGATTGCTGGTAAAGGCAAGTGTGTTTTCTTAAATTACACTAGGAGTTTAGTTGCATTAAATGTGCGTGTAATTGCCTCTTCAACTTCATTTTGTGCTATTCTGGAAACAGCATCCCACTTAAATGGGATGTTTAAGTAGACCGTTTTCTTTTCTGGTCCGAAATACGTCTGGTTCTGTTTATTTCCCCTGTTACAAATTGATTCAATTAATTGTCTAGGATAGCCATTATGCATTAAATCGTTTATTGCTTTATTATATTCGTTGTCTTTTGAATCTGGACCAACCAACCTCTCAATTCTTGAAAAGTAGCCACGAAATGTTGATAATTTATATTGAAACGGCAAAAAATTTCTGTAAAGCAAATACTGTGAAAACCAGATTGTTTTATGGTAAATTGTTCTTTTTAATTTACCATTAGTTTCTCCCTTTAATAATACATAAAGGAAAGGCAGACAATCATCTTTCTCGTGCTCTGACGTGAACCTGATATTCTTATGAGCTTTGTTTAAACATTGAAGCAATTTTCGTGATTGCCACCTGTTCTTAAGGACAAGGAAAATATCATCAACGTACCGTATGTATTGAGTACATTTACTTGTGTCACTTAATTATGTGTTCTCTACATACCTTGAATTTTGTTTACAAACTCAAAAGAGTTGGCAACCGAATAATTACCTAGTAGTTTGCGCAGTGGTTCCAGTATGCGAATTAACCATTTAGACAATGCATGAAATGGCGAATTTTACCATTGATAAAATTGGCCTCGTAGGACAACATTTTTGTTTTTCGTAATCCGTACATTGTTGGTGTAGATGATCAAACTGGCTTGAATTTCTCTGTATTGACCTCATCAATAAAACCAGCATATTTCAATATCGTAATTTTATTTATTACTTTGCGTTCCACTTTGCCTATTTCATCTGATTTATCGTCTAGACGCGTGAATTTTGCATTTTCATTCAGCATGTTTTCAATGTGTTTAAGTAGTTAGATTTTTCCATTATCACAACGCTCTTGTCTTTATCAGCGCGTAATATTTTGAAGCGGCATTAACACTCACATTTAATTCAGCTTAACTACGAGTGTTATTTAAGGCAATCAACTTACCTTTACCAGCAATCAAAGAGAAACAGCAGCTAATGTCGACATTGTCTATTATTTACCAATATACATGAGCAAGTTGTTCATCACCTTACGTAGGCCGATCAACCAAACGCTTAATTACTCGAGCGAGAGAATATTGCAACTTAAATGCCTGTTTTAAATCAAACGTTTAATAAACGTCTGTAATTTCCTAACACGTCGTCAAAATTCACAAGTATGTTCCCATACATAGCATTTAGTATAATTAACAAATTCAAAAACAGAAATAATTTAGTCAGATACGAAGCTTTACGGATAAAGCGAGCAGAAGAAGCACGTTGAGGCATTGATCTTGATATGGAGTTGATGCACGCAATTGATTGGTTGTTCCCTTATTGCACATTTACTTCATGATTACATTTTGTTTTGCCTTTCAAAAGATATATTTATAAATGTTCATGTGAAGATACTAGAGTATAAAATGAGAAAGAAACGGTTCTTGTATCTGCTAAAATTTATTTTTCCTGTTCTTTTCGCACATGGAAAGGGTACTATAAATTTTATTTTTTATTTTACCTTGAGAGGGAAAGAAAATTAGAGATGAAATATGTTGCTGCATGTTAAATGTTAGAAATCACCTGTTATTTAAAACGATTAGGTTAATAATCACGCATGTGTGATATTATCGAGCTGGATAAATTTAGTTTTTGCTTAAAAAAAGTTGAAAATTATCTTGATGTAGATTGTATTACTGGGTAATCGGTTGTATAGGTAATGCTTTATGAAGATGTAACGACATTCTCTGCAGTATTTTGTGAAATCGAGTAAGTTAAATATTTAAATCACCCTTTCTATTTTCTCTGTAGATGCGACCTGAATGAATCTGAAATGTGTGGAGTTTTAAGTATTTTCAATATCAGTGCAATAGAATTAATGATATTACTGTTATTCTGTGCTATAACGGCTAATTATTGCAGGCCTAGAGGATGTTCTTACTATCTATTCTTTTCCCTCTTTATTTAGTCTTAAATTAAGCGTCGCTCTGGCATTCACTCTCTTTCTATCGAGGTTACTTCCTGTCTTTAGTTTATCCTTCAGGTTATATTTGATCTAATTATAACTAAGCGAGCAATACCTACTGCGCAATTGCATTTATATTAGTTCTTCGCCGCAAACAGTACCAGGGAATCAAGTTTGTTTTTTTCAGATTTTAATTTTAACTTTAATTACCGTGACATCGCAACAGTACAGTTATACCACACAATTTCGATATTTTCTCTCTCCCCTCCCATTAACATTCTGCACACTAGATGAGATTATGTAGACCGGGAAATTTAGATTGCTGCAATTATACTGAGATAAGAGATAGTCTGACATTTGTAGTATGTATATATATATATTCTTGCCTAAAACATGCAAATGAACTAAGAATATGACGTTCGTGTAGACGTTTATCGAATCTTGCGCTGATGCTTCATGAATTTTTACTTCTAATGTGTAAAGTCTTTCTTGCGTGTATATATTTTGACTAAAGTGCAAATATTTGTGAAAGAATCTTTTTACAGATGGCTGATTTTGTTATTCTGTATTGCAGAAACTGTAATTTATAAAATGAATGCAATAAAATATCAGCAATAAGTTGACTAAAATATAAAAATGGCAATAGTGATAAAGGATATAGATGATAATTCAAATTATATATATTTAATATAATTTTAAAAGATTTTTTGCTGATTTTATAATCTAAAGGATTAAAATCGGATTAACTTTTATCCATTGAAATTACTACGGATTTAGACAGACCGCGTGCGTCAGAGTTTAAAAATTAGAACTTATAATAATTTAATTGGTGTCATACCACATAATATATCAAATATAATAAAATACAGGTATATATAAAATATAACAAGGATCATACGTCCATATAAATATGTACAATAAAACGAAAGGAATCGCGTCGATAAAACAATGTTTAATTTAATCATTTAAAAATTTTGTTTATTATACAAAATTGCAATATTATCTACAAAAAGCTCATCTGAGCACTCAAAAATCTTAATTAGCACAATAGTAAGCAAAGTATGGATATATACATTGGATAATGTAACAGTTAAAATGTTTCAGCGATTTTTCAAAGTAAGGAGTAGCTCTAAAATGAGGAAAACATGTGAGGATGCCAAGAATCTAATGTTATTTCGTAAACGCCTAAACGTGAATTATATTTCCCGTTATCAAATGAAAGCGTTTCGATCGTATGATCCGCTTTCTTCTGAGCAGAACTCTACATACCGGGTCCAGTTTAATTTTAATGCTCTAAAAATGTTAACATCCAATGCTTATCAATTTGATCCCTTGTAATGGGTCGCACAATCAGTTTTCACATTTGAGAACGGTATCCGTGTGAATACAGAATTTATGGCTCCACTTTATATGTTTATTTGGTACCAATAGGAATATATATCATCCGTCAAAACTGGAGTCCCAATTTGTGAGTCGGTAACTCCAAATATAAATACTACTAATAATAATAATTTTTATTATTATTATTAATAATATTATTCTTATGATTACAGTAATGAAAATAGATATAAGACGAAGAAGAAATTTTCACTTTAGACTAAGAAAAGATTAAGATACAAATAAAAAAGTAAGATTTTATATTGTTGAGTGAGACATTGGCAAGCTATTGTTTATCAATAATGATAAAGTTGGGACTGGTTCGAAATGGCAAGGAAAAGTGATCGGAAATTGTCTAAAAGTGTGTAGATAAACATACGTATTTGAGACTAGGCTAAAGGCGATTAAAATGAATTCTTGAATAGTTTCTGGATACTCATTTCCTCTGCAGGATTTAAATACTTTAGTTGCGGACATTTGATAGGCCTTAGCTCTGCCACGCTCTCGCGTGAGATAAACTTAATTGGTTTTTGATAATAAGAAAAGTGAAGAAGCCAGAGACAATTAACTGCAAAATCGTGTCATCAATTTTTTTTGAATATTTTTTATAGTTGCTGAAATAGAAGAAATAACTACTAAAATGATGATTAAGACTAATCATCATACATATTGGATGAATTTCCTTTTATATACAATAGGGCACTTAGCTTGTACTAACAAATGTATGTAAATAATGGGTGATGTATTTATATCAAGATCTAAACCTTGATCAAAGTAATTGTTATCACCGTCCGCTCAACCAGTATTCCGTTAACCATCATCCAATTGTGTGCAGAAGTCGCGTGGATAATCATCCATGTTATTCAATCATCGCCTGGGTTAGAGGTAAAACCAAAAGCGACTTGAGTTCTCGAAAATCCAATGTAAAGGAGAGAAATACCCATACTTAAAAAAAGTGGTTTACTGGTGAGAAAGGAACAAGTTAGTGCTGTCTCCTAGAAATTCGTTTAAAATAAATAAACAATTTGATTTTATAATTAAACGAACATTGGTTGCGCGGGCGGTGAAAACAATTATTATAATCAAGGTTGCCATCTTGAAAAATGATGTTTTTAAAAATATATTTTAATTAGTTATTTGAAATTTGCTGTTTAGATTCTTTCTTTGTTCGTCATTTTTGCCCTTGTTTCAACTTTTGTACTTTTATCCTGTTTTGCGGTCCTTGTTAGAGAGAATGATGTTTACTCTCTGGATCCTAATCTCCCCATGATTTGGTTGTATGTAACGCCAAATGCAAATTTATTATTTAATCGAAAACAGTATTTTTATTTTTTTCAGAAATCAGTAGGTGAAGGATACGGGTACTTCATTTAATTTAGCCACAATTAAATTTGCATTTTAGGTTAATTTTTTTGGCTCTGTCGATTCGCGCATATTTTTCGGATTTTACTACTGAGACGTCGTTAGTACAAATTCACTCATTGTATTGATATAAATACCGGTAACTGTTATCAAGACATTGAGGGTGAGACCAAGAAAAGTAACACAGTTGGTATGATTAGTTTAGCTTTTCTATATGGAATATCATCCTAAATAATTACTATAGTCAAAGTTGCGATCTCGATATAAGCAGACAGGTTCGAGCTCTGTCCGTGGCAAATTCTAGCCAGTACGTGATGAGTTCGCAATAATGGCGAAACCGGTCTACTGGATGAATTGCCTATTCTACACTATAAAATTCTACTGACATATGTAAGTAATTAATGGGTCAGGTGCTTATATCAAGATCGCAACCTTGATTATAGCAATTGTTATCACCGCCCGCGCAACCAATTTTCGTTAAATTAGCCTAAATAGAAATTCCAAGCACATTAAACCTATAGAATATTATTAAATTTAGACAAATACAAACCAGGCGATCTAGAGATTCCCGTTAGATGACATGACTAGAGTCTCTACATTATTATCTCATAAATGCTTTTGTGATTTCAAATTGTCACTCGCCTGAGTATGAAAATACTCCGTCTGTCTAGTGTATATGCAGAGTTCCATCGTGATTGACATCCAAATCTGGCCAACTAAACGCCTTATACTAGCTTCTTTAAGCTTTTTTGGTCTTAGTCACAGTATCATTACCTCTGAGACCAACATTAATGCCAATATAGCTAAAGATTTTTTGTAAATGTCGGCATATGTCACTAGGTCAGGTTTGGTAGCAGCACCAAAATTTAACTATGCAGAAAATTGACACAGTAGCCAAATCCACACGATGTACTTGTGCGTTTTAGCTTTCTGATCGCGGAATGCAAAATTAAAAATATTGTGTAAAAAATTATATAAAATTAAGACAGAAAAATTTGGATCCAGATAGCCACACTTGTCCTTCCCAACAAATTAACGCACGCAGAACGGAAATACAAAATCTGAAACTCAGCGTGAAAAAAATGGAGATGGATCCATCGAATTTAAACAAGAAATATTAAAAAGCATATTTAAGTAATTATTTTAAATTCGTTATTTAATTAAGCAATCAGAAGAAATTTAAACTAATGATTACATTTATTTTTAAATCGGGAAGTTATTAATGCCAAAAACCTGCCCACATGTTTTTAGAAGCAATTATGCATAGACGTAATCACTTCGCACTGGTTTACGAACATTCTTTCAGAGCGCGTTGTTTATGCTGATGCAGAGATTTTTTTAAATGCATCTTGTTCAGATAAGTCTCTCGCACTATTATTCCAGACATCATTAGACACGGTCTCGGACGTTTGAACACTCACTTGTATAGCTGCTTGGTATTGCCATCCACCACAGTAAACGGTGGAAGAAAACCATCTTTAAATATTAAGTTCACATAACCATTTATACAAATGACTAATTTTTCGTTCTTATTTGTAATAATACACACACACACACACACACACACACACACACACATAATAATACTACTACTACTACTACTACTAATACTACTACTACTAATACTACTACTACTACTACTACTACTAATAATAATAATAATAATAATACACACACACACATAATAATAATAATAATAATAATAATAATAATAATAATAATAATAATAATAATAATACACAATAATAATAATAATAATAATAATACACACAATAGGATTATTTTCATAATCAGCAATAACTGTCTGACCTTTGAAATAACAAATCCAGGGTAGGATATGTGAGGTGAATGGAATTGTGACTAGCAAAGTATTTAATAGCAGGGGGAGGGGTTGGTGAAGGTAAAAGCATTACAATTATCAAGATAGTTCAATCTGGTGAAAATAAATAAAAACGAATTTCCATTTGACTAGACAAGATCAATTGGAGATAGTCCATGAAGTGTCAGAGCTTCTAGGTGAATGTGAGATCGAAAAAGATGCACGAACCGGAGATAGACGTCGATTGATGGAGTCCATTGTCGTGGAGATTGAGTTGATGGAGCATGGCATAGACATGGATGAAATCTGCTGGATTGAAGCGAGCGAGTCTTGAAGTCAGGCAATTGATCGCTATCTACTTGTTGACCTGCAACACCGGTTTCTAATCAACGAGGCGTCAGAACTCATACTCAACAATTTGGCTCTTGGTTGGAGCTTGACGATTATTATTATATCTAAGACCGCTAAAAAAACAGTCTCACACATCAATACACATCTATATATATATTTTTATTACCATGAGAATAATTTATCGAAGTTGACGTCAAAAACTCATCTGTTGAATACGTTATGCAAATTGCTTTAAATTTCGCAGTCTCAATCTCTGTGTCTTTGCATCTGAAACTGACATCTTTGTCTATGCAATTAAAGAATTTACACAAAACTCGTATATTTTGCAATTCCAAGGCATATCCTCAGGTTTGGTAAAAACCCAAATATAAACCTAGATTGCGAAATAACCTTGGGGGTTAAAGCCACATGAAGATCTCTTTTCGTTGGCTTTGTGATTCACGAATTAAACCAGAATTCTATACTTAGATAAAATGGAATAGTCAGGAGACATAGATCCACCGTCGCTCTCAATGACAGCGCATTCTGCCGCAATGTAAAAATGCAAAATTTGTCACCGAGGAGTAACAGACAACTTGTATGAGAAACATGAATTTGAGGAAAGGATATTAAAAATGTATTAAGTTGATTTTAAAAAAATTATTTATTTAAACACCCCGTGTTATTTCAATCTTCAAAATGAATTATTAATTTACTTATAAATGAGGGGTTCGAAATCTACAGACTCAAAGATGAATCATCGTTCACCTGAAAAAATATTCGAAAGCTGAAACCTGAGTACAAACGAATAAAAAAATTCAAAAATAAGTGAAAGTAAAGTAGGTAACAAATATTAATAAAATATTTTATTCACATATAGTATTTGTTTAATAAAGTAGCGGTGATCCGAACGTCTAAATTTACTTTTTAATCAAATTTTATCGCAGGAATTATCGTCACATACAATCATGTACATAGTCTATAATAATTATTCAATAACTACTTATACTATTAATACCCCTACTACCACCACTACTACTATTACTACTTCTACTACTACTACTACTACCAAAACTATTACGACAAATGCTACTACTATTAATACTACTACAACTACAACTAAAACTTCTACTATTACTAATTTTATAACGACTAATATAAATGCTACTACTACTAATAATAATAATTATTATTATAATAAATTTACTGCTATACCCACTATAATTAATATCACTTCTACTACTACTACTGTTACTTATAATGATAATAGTACTTCTACTGCTGCTGTTGCTGTTAACATGTCTACAGCTGATGATATTTCTACTAGTACTATTACCACGAACATTGCTACTTCTACTATTGCCACTACTACTTCTAATATTTCTGTAACAACAACTACTACTGATATTATTACTACTACTAATTCTACTGCTAAAATTATTACTTATACTGATACTTTTACTAATTCTACTAGTTCTACTATTACGACTACTACGAGTGCTGCCGCTACTACTACTTCTACTAGTACTATTACTAATACTTCCATTACTATTACTCCTACTACTTCGACCATCTATACTATTGCTATTAATACTTCTACGGCTTCAACTATTACTACTTTTACCACTTCCGCCACTACCGCTACTTTTAATGCTGCTGCTTCTCCAAAAATTAATATATGTTGATTTTACAAGAGACACCATTTAGGCCCCAATTTGGTGGAAAAAGAGGTGCTGGTCTGCGACCTTCATTTGTGCAACGTTTATATCGCAAATATGGCGGATAAACTAATTTCACTAGGTTTGGAATAAGTATCATAATACTTCAGCTGGAGAATGTAATTTAACAGACAAACAGTGTGAGGCAACTGCTTCTTCACTCATCACAAAAACCCATGTCAGATATCCGGCTCATATCCGTCTTAGTTTATGACTATATTCCATTATATCTTGTCTTTCCAAATGTGTAAATTGCACCTCCTAATCTAACCTCCTTTAAATTTTCAGATAATTCTCAACTTCCTCACATTTATGACCGGTATCTCTGTCATTATAAGCATTACGACTGACAAAATTGTTTTGATTCGGCGAAACTGATTAATATGTTACCACCACCCGCGCAAACAATTATTGTTAAATTGTATTGCCTATATATGTATATGTGGCGAAAGCTAAAAACAGTTAATGTTCGTGACTGCATAGAAATTGTGCAGCCGACATTTCCAGTCAAGTTCAATGTATGCGAGACTGCTAGAGGTGAGAGCCGTATATCTAAATTTGATTTACATATATATTCAATGCGGTTTGATCCTCGATAGTCAGTTTGCCGTCGTACTCTGATGATGATCATGGAAGGTCGAAACGCGTCAGTGCGTTGCGGCTGGAGGTAGTTTTGTTATGTTGTTCGACGACTGGTTAAATACAATGGGATTGGTGTTTACTTCAAGCTCGCAAACTTGATATGAATAAATGTTTTGGTATTGTCTGCCACTTATTTTTAATACAGTTAATCTTTCAGATAGTTTTTATGTGGCTAAGATGAACTTTTTTTTGTCATATGAAAAATAAAGAACTTTTATGTTTACCTCAAATTTACCAACGAAACTTTCACACATATTTGCTTTAAGCAGAAAATATAAAGTTTCAGACTTTCGCTGCCAAAATTGGAACTATTGATTTATGTAGCGGTTTGTATTACTGGTTTTATGAAACTTCCATTTGGCTACAAATGTGGAAGTCCATATTTTATACATAAAACGAACGTAATAAAATATCATGTTTTAAATAAAGTACGTAATCTTTTATGCGTCTATACCCATCTTAAATGCACATTCTATTGTAATTAGTTTGAACACCACTTTTTATCGCTCATTAGATTGTTCACCCAAATAGTTCCCACAATAATAAAATCGTGGCAATTTTTCATTTATTATTGCTTTTATTTTGAAAAATTGTTTTTGCTTAAACATAGACAAATTTGAAAACTTTACATGATTTAAATTTGGCTATACTAGAAAACACTGATTCAAAATTTCGGTTAATTATTTACGGATTGTTTTTTAACGTGACGTCTAATCCCCTTTTCATTCAAAGAATGTTCAGCATATATGTAAGAGACTTGTTAGTTTAATGCCTTTTAGCTTGTCGAAATCGCCATCATGACATATTAAGTGGAATTCATATAATCGTCTTCGCATAAGCCTGTACATATTCTTTTCACATATCTAAATTCGAAATATATTTTAGATAATCATAGTTTCACTGGAACCTAGATTGAGTTCATGCATAATTATATTCTGGTTACTATTGACCTCAAATAATTAATGTATGTAGTAATTATTGATTTCATTACAATGATTTCAACACCTATCTATTTCAAAATATCATTCGAATGTGCAAATCTAAAAATTAATTTTATCAACAACAAGAGCCATTTATTCCTCATTTTCTACTGAAGTATCTAGGAACCAATGCACACACACACACACACACACACACATATATATATATATATATATATATATATATATATATATATATATATATATATATATTGAAGACGAAACTTTCAGAAAATTAAAATGGAGAGAGATTGTTAAATAAGGCAACGACGAATCGTTTGAAAAAAGACAGTCTTCCATTATATATATTTCTTTTTACATTTGCAGAAGTGGACTTTACCATAATATTCGTAAATCTCGCATTACAATCGAACTTATATATTGATTTTTTTAAACATGTGCGAAAGTGTTTATTTAAATTCAAATTTTTTACGCATCCCTTTGTGAACACAGATTCTAATATGATCGCACCGGCTTAGAAAATAGGAGAAGAAATTTTCATATTTTTGTGTACCTTCTTTTGCAAAATATGTCTTTTCTAAAATATCAAATATTGTTTAGCTCTTTGAATATTAGATTAAATGTAGAGGGAAAAGCTAAGCATTCCTGCTATTTACAGTGTTTCACTTTGCAAACATATGTGTTGTCTATACGTTTTCTAGGATAATTATGCACTTTATCACCTATTTCACCAATTTCTTCAATAGTAAATTTTGAATAAAGTAAGGTTACATCCAGCGGTCAGAGCAAATATCTTCTCTTTGCTGTAGGCAAAATTTCGTGTTCAAATCATAAACGCAATTATGAGTTTTGAGCAACCCCAGATATTATTGGCTAAACAGAGATGGGAAGAAAATTAGGATTTTAGCGCAATTAATTCACGTAAACAGAAAATTGGCAAACACTGTCACTAACAATGATATCTATCTTAATGTTTTTTTGTAAATTGAATTATATTTGGAGTGTTTAAAAATAGAAGTAACATTTCCGTTACCGTTGAATGTTATAGAAATTGTTACATAATATTTTGAACCTTTATGATATAACATAGTTATTTCAGTTCTGAAAAAAGTGTTGTTGCATCAGTAAACGTGTACTCATGGTATGAATGACCCTCCTTTCGCAAAATTTCATGATATTGGCGATTAAAATAAATAAAAGTTTTGATTTTCTTGTAAACTAGAGTTGGTAAAGGTCTGAAGACTTCGTTGTTTTGTAAAATAACGAATTAATCGTTTTTTTTTCGTTTTAAAGTTTACTTCTACTTCCTCCAGTCTCCGTCATGCATTAAAAGTTTTCGATGAATTCAAAACATACTCTCTAAATTTTAAAATTTTCTATTCAATTGCATTTTAAAACAAATTTATGAACGTGTTTCCGCTTTCTGCTCTAGTATGGGGTAGTTCCATTTAGCCATTTTTTTCTAATCACGAATTGTTTATCTGTGTATAAAAGCAACGTCCATGTTCTACCGGTTTTAACGCTTCTCCGAACAAAATAGATTTAAAGTGATATGTGAACTATGATTATTGAAATTTATTGTAAATGTAATGTTAATGTATTATAAATATCATCTTTATTAACTTTATATAAATTTAAAGAGTTCTTGTGTCTCAGGTGCGTCTTACAACTATGATCTGTTCTATCTTATCAATTTCCCCAGCTATGATCTTTCCTGTACATTCAATAATTGATCTGATTTTCTACGATAGCTACTAGTAAATAAGAATATGATCAGAGAATGGAAATATACTTCTTTCTCGATGGATTGCCTATGTTTTAACTTTTTTACTGAATTTAATTTTTATCAGACAAATGTATTCTTACGGTCATTTTAAAGTCAAATGTGTTATACATAATTGCAAAACAACAGAGCATTTGAATTGAATGTTTTTAAAATTCAAAGCACATTTTGAATATATTTTCCTTAAATATTATTAAAACATTACTGAAAATAATTGCTAATTTCTAGACGACAATTTTACTGGAAAATAAGTAATGTTAAAGTTTATTCAAATGAGTACGGCCTTAATACGTGTTGCAATGTATTTATTCCTAAAAAAGCTCAAGTAAAGAACACAAGTATCACAACTTACTATTTTGATTTTAAACCTCTCAATAATATTCAAATATATGTAAATTTTAGCGTTATGTTAACTGTGAAATGATGTCAATTGAAAATATGGTTAATTTGTGCCCTCAGCAAATTTCTAATAAAGCTTTTAATATTTGCGTATAACGAGAATTAATGTAATACTAAAAATAATGTTATGCTTGGACAAATTTATCATTGAGACAGTCGCGATAGTGTTCTTAAACGACTATATATTTATTCACTACTTGTGAGGCTTTCAATTTTAAGGTTTAAATTCTGGAATATGCTAAATTAATGACGGTAGCATACTGTCTGCCACTAATAATTTTTCAGTCATGCAACAACGATTTCAGGCATAACTTATGAGTAGACAGGAACATTAATAATGAGATACACATGTTTTGATTATTAGTAAGCATTTCAGATTTAACAATTTCATGTAAACAGCTTCCTTTTTACACACTGTTATGTAATTTTGACAGGGCGTGGTAGTAATTGAAAATTTGATCAACAGCATCATGAAAAAACAGTTTGATTAAGCACCATCTCAAAAGTTTTATCTTTTTTAATTATATTACTTATCTCCAGATACTGATTGCAAATATATATATATATATATATATATATATATATATATATATATATATATATGTGTGTGTGTGTGTGTGTGTGGTGTGGGTGTGGGTGTGTACATTTTTAATAGGATTGCCAATGTATTTTTATCATTAATTTCTTCAAAAAGAAGAATTTTTTTAGAATTATAAATTCATATATGATCTTTCAATTGTGTATTTTGTGCTGTGTACCTTGTATTAAATTCGTTCAAATAGAAGGATAAACCCATGAGAGCTTGAGCGGAACGTATAATTTCGTGCTTACTTGCAACTTAACAGTAACATTCGGATTTACGCCCTTTACCCACTATATATTCCGGCGAGGAATGTGGAAAAATAGGATATTATCTTTCCTGTGTGCAAAAAAAAAGAAATTTTATCAGATATAAGAAAATTTTCTTTCGCATGGTCTTCTCAAATATCTACTAATGAACATATCTTTATATATAAATTGGAAAGCAAAACAAGATAGAAATATGTGAACAAAGAGAGAGTGTGAAAAATAGAAACCAATCAAATTGCGTGCGTCACATCCAGTTCAAGCTCAATGCTTGTACGTGCTTCTTCTGCTTACATAAATCCGGCTGCAATTTGTTTATCCATAAGGCTTCGTATGTGGCTAGCTCCCTTTTGTTTTTGCATTTAGTAATTACTTTGAATGCTACGTCTGGAGAACATACGTGCGATGTTTCGATGATGTGTTGCGCAATAGCAGAAGTGTATTCACCATTTGATTTAAAACAGGCGTTCAAGTTGCAATGTTCTCTCATTCGAGTAATTAACCGTCTGGTCGATCGGCCTACGTAAGTTGATCGACAACTTGCGCATGTATATTGGTAAATAATATTTGATATCGACATAAACGGCTGTTTCTCTTTGATTGCTGGTAAAGGCAAGTGTGTTACCCTAAATAACACTCGTAGTTTGGCTGCATTAAATGTGCGTGTCAATGCTGCTTCAACTTTCTTTTGTGCCATTCCGGAAACTGCATCCCCCTTAAATGGGATGTTAATGAATTTTATTAAAGCTCGCATTTCAAAAGGATATTATCTATCAAGTTTGCTAACAGAAGATGAATATACAGTGTACTAAGACTGCTAAGTTATGTAAATATGTACAACTGAAAATTTTAAAAAAATTGCCATTTTCATAATATAATGTATAATAAAAGCAGTATTACGTTAAGCAAAATGTAATATATAAATTTAAAATGTCTTCAACACAAGCGCTGAGGCATACTGAGATTTTCTTAACAATAAATAAAATATCACATATTATATTAGAAAAAATATATACCTGCATAGTAGATGTCAAGCCAACGCTTTTGGTTTAAAGTATGTAACGCTCCAGAGTTAACTTGCCTGCTTATCCAACCATGTAAATATACTGTCGTAATCAAAATATTAAAGGTTGTTATGAACACATACTTTTTCGATTTCACCACTAAATCCTTTAAGTGACTTCTTACCAGAAGATACATTTGCAAACTCAGTTGGTGTTTTATTGTAAATTTTATTCTTTTTGAAAAGAAAATAAATTTCCAAATGGTTTTTTTATTACAAATTGTTTATTGCAATCGGTTTCGACCTTGTCTGTGTTCCCTACTTCTTCTGTATTAAACTCCTGTACTCGTCTGTCCATTGGTCCAGGTGGAATAGTTTTATGTAGCAAAACAGATTTCTAAGCTGTAACGCATGCAAACCTACAAACTTTAACCTACAGGTATATATTTTATACACTACCGAGCAAAAACCTTTCACAATTTTTCTATGTTTATGCGACTGGCGGTAGTTTTGTTATGTTTTTCGACGACTGGTTAAATACAATGGGATTGGTGTTTACTTCAAGCTCGTAAACTTGATTTAACGAATAGCCACCAGCATGTTTGACTGGCGGCTGTGTATTTCAAACGGGGACTAATTCATTTAATTTACAGTTTTAACTACAAAAATCTTCCTTAAAACGTTTATTTGATTAAGTCCCATAGTTTCTCAGCGCAGCGAACAATTTTTTCTCCAAATTTCTATTCACATATGCCGTACCATGAATCGTTGTATCTAGGCCCTTAACTAACCGTTGAAGCCCGATATTATAAAATATCATTTTTTAAATTAATTTTCAAACCTAGTGATATTTATTAAAAATATAATCTTTATAGCTGCAGATTTAATAATAAAATTGTCGAGCTTTTTTCAATTTATTTAATCTGATTTTAAACTAAGGTAGGATTAAACGAACATAGGTTGTGCGGGCGTTGATAATGATTACTTTAATAAAGGTTGCAATCCTCATATAAATACCCGACCCATTATGCACATATTTCTGGCAGTATAAACGAAGTATTGTATAGTGTAGTGTAAACCAATTTCGTACTTATTGGGAACTCATCACGTACTGTTCAGAGTTTGCCTCGGAAATGGTTCGAACCTGGACACGTCTGTTCTGGAATCTGGTGCTCTAACCACTAAGCCATCCTGGCGCACACCACACACAGTTTTCAGTTTTAAACTAACTTGTTCTAGGTTAGCCTCTCCTCTGTGTGGAGCCTATATGGCATCCACTTTGACATGAATTTCTACTTACCAATCCCCAAATTGGCATCATAGAACAGACATCACGCTACATAGAGAAGTGTTATTGGAATGGGCATTTATGTAATTAAACGAACATTAATTGAGTGAGCTTTGATAAAAGTTACTTTAACCAAGGATGCGATCTTCATTTAAACGCCTGACGTATTGTGTACAAGCATTTGTCAGTGTAAATTAAGTTCACTCAGTAGACCAGTTTATTACTTTTCGGGAAATCATCACGTAATGTCCAGTATTTGCCACGGACACGGCTCGAAACTGAGCACGTATGCTTCAGAATAATGAAATAAAATTTTTATCCATAAATTCCTTAATAAATGCAGAAAATCAAGGATTTTTTGATATTACTGCATGAATGGTATTACTGCATGAAATAAACATGACAGAATTTTCACGAAAGTTTGACATCGTACTAAGAGTAGACAATGTCAACGCTTTAAAAATTTATGCTTAAGGTCGCTATTAGAGGTAAGGATGTAATATTGGTATTTAAACCACATACAGTACTGCGATAAAACCATTGAAATTCAATTAACATTTCATTTAAAAAGTCGGGTCTATTAATGGGACCTTTTTATACAAACCGTTGTATTATTCTGGTACTTAACATGTACACAGATTTGAATGAAGAAAATTCTCTTTTATATTCAACTAGACATTTTAATTTTAGAATAATATTATAATTTATTCACCTTCCAATAACGTAATCATTATTCAAATATGTACATAAGCCTATATTTTTCGTTCACAGTCCTACGTGAACTACTTTTTTCACTAGGTACACAATACCTAATAAAAACTTACATATGTATTAGATCTCCGTAACATACAGTATAAAACGTCCATATCGTCAAATTGAACACGATTTACGCATGAAAAGTTTCCTGCATTTGACTTGCACCGAAATATAAATATTTTTTTTGGAATGCGAGCTTTAATAAAATTCATTGTACCCTTTTTGTGTGCAAAAACAAAAAGAAATTTTATCAGATATAAGAAAATTTTCTTTCTCATGGTCTTCTCAAATATCTACTCATGAAAATATCTTTATATATAAATTGGAAAGCAAAACAAGATAGAAATATGTGAACATAGAGAGAGTGTGAAAAATAGAAGCCAATCAAATTGCGTGCGTCACATCCAGTTCAAGCTCAATGCTTGTACGTGCTTCTTCTGCTTACATAAATCCGGCCGCAATTTGTTTATCCATAAGGCTTCGTATGTGGCTAGCTCCTTTTTGTTTTTGCATTTAGTAATTACTTTGAATGCTACGTCTGGAGAACATACGTGCGATGTTTCGATGATGTGTTGCGCAATAGCAGACGTGTATTCACCATTTGATTTAAAACAGGCGCTTAAGTTGCAATGTTCTCTCATTCGAGTAATTAACTGTCTAGTCGATCGGACTACGTAAGTTGATCGACAACTTGCGCATGTATATTGGTAAATAATATTTGATATCGACATAAACGGCTGTTTCTCTTTGATTGCTGGTAAAGGCAAGTGTGTTACCCTAAATAACACTCGTAGTTTGGCTGCATTAAATGTGCGTGTCAATGCTGCTTCAACTTTCTTTTGTGCCATTCGGGAAACTGCATCCCCCTTAAATGGGATGTTTAGGTAGACTGTTTTCTTTTCTGGCCCATAGTACGTCTGTTTCTGTTTAATTCCCCTTTTAATAATTGATTTAATTATTTGTCTGGGATAGCCATTAGACATTAAATTGTTAATTGCTTTATTATATTCATTTTCTTTAGACTCTTGACTAACCAACCTGTCAATTCTTGAAAAGCAACCACGAACTGTTGATAATTTATATTGAAATGGCACAAAACTGCTGTAATGCAAATACTGTGCAGACCATGTTGGTTTATGGTAAATTGTTCTGTTTAATTTACCATTAGTTTCTTTCTTTAATAGTACATCTAGGAAAGGCAGACAGTCATCTTTCTCGTGCTCTGACGTGAAACCGATATTCTTATGTGCTTTGTTGAAACTTTGAAACAATGTTCGTGATTGTGACCTGTTTTAAGTACAAGAAATATATCATTCACGTATCGTATATATTGAGCAACATTTACTTATGTCACTCTTTAATGATGTATTTTCTAGGTGCCCCTAGAAAAATCTCAGCCAACACTGGAGATAAGGGGCTTCCCATTGCGACACCATCAGTCTGTTTGTAGATGTTTCATTAAAACGAAATCGTACGTCTTTTCGTGCATAATAAGATAAGCTTGCGTAGAGTTTGACCTGGCACCGGCGATGGTAATATATCGTGTTCTACCTCGCTTTGACTATAATGTCAATGGTTTCGTCAATTGGAACATTTTTTAAACAAAGACGTAACATCAAAAGATACTATAATCTTGTTTTTAACATTTATATCTTGAATTTTGTTTACAAACTCAAACGAATCGGCAACCGAATGATTACCTAGTAGTTTACGTGAAATGGTTCAAGTAAACGAACTAGCCATTTGGCTAGTGCAGTGAAACGGAGAATTTACCATTGATAAAATTTGCCTCATAGGACAACCTCTTTTGTGTGTTTTTGGTAATCCGTACATTATTGGTGTAGATGATCCAACTGGCTTGAGCTTTGTGCAGTGGCCTCATCAATAAAACCGGCATCTGTCAAAATCTTAATTTCATTTATTACTTTGCGCTCCACCTTGTCTATTTCATCTGATTTATCGTCTAGACGTGTGAATTTTGTATTGTCATTTAACACGTTTTCCATATTTTGTACGTATTCAGATTTGTCCATTATAACTGCGCTCTTTCCTTTATCAGCGCGTAGTATTTTGATGTCTGCATTTTTAATGATATTTCTAAGTGCATTTAGATGCTGCTTTGTCAACGCATGCTGCTCTGCACATTTAGACGATTTCAGGTGTGAAGCCTGATCAACTAGTGTAGCCTTGAACCAATTTTTATAATCAATACTGGTAGGCTCCAAGTCAGCTGTTTTTTTAAATAACAATTCAAATGCTGCCTCAAAATCAACATCGCATTTATTAGAAGGATGTATTCCATAATTTCGGCCCATCGATAGTGCCTCCATTGTTAGCTGATCGATTGGCACTTTTGATAAGTTATTTATGTAAGCAGAAGAAGCACGTACAAGCATTGAGCTTGAACTGGATGTGACGCACGCAATTTGATTGGTTTCTATTTTTCACAATTTTTTGTTCACATATTTCAATCTTGTTTTGCTTTCCAATTTATATATCAAGATATGTTCATGAGTAGATATTTGAGAAGACCATGAGAAAGAAACTTTTCTTATATCTGATAAAATTTCTTTTTGTTTTTGCACACAAAAAGGGTACAATGAATAAATATTTTTATTTTAAATCGACATTATAATACAGGTTTAGCTATAAAATTTTTAAAACGTTAATGGCGGTTTTTAAAAAAATATTTTCTAGATAAAAATATGGCAAGAGATGCACGTTCACGTAGAATATAAGTTTTCATAAGATTTCTAAATCCAACATAGGATAGGTTATATTTTAATTATTAAATAAAACGTACAGGGTATTAATAATTTCAATGCAATTCCTTGATCTTTAAATTAAGTTTGCGAGATTGAAGTAAACACCAATCCCATTGTATTTAACAAGTCGTCAAACAGCATAGCACGCGTCAATGCGTGCGACTGGCGGTAGTTTTGCTATATTGTCTGACGACTGGTTAACTAAAATGGGATTGGTGTTTACTTCGAGCTGGCAAACTCGATTTAACGAAACAAAAGTGATTTGTTTAGAGATATTCTCTTTTTATTTAATTTCAGTTTTGTTCACTCACAATTTGTTACTTTGCACAGAAATTTTTTTAACATATCTGTAAAAAATCATTAATATTTATGCTTATTGACAGCAACTTTACTTAAGCAAATATTTGAAGAAGAGCGAAAGCATAGTGTCAATATTGTTTTACTTATTCGGTATTTGCAAACTACCACGAATTTATTATTTTGACATACTTTTGTAATCTACAGTTGTACTATCGTTAGACGGCGAAATTGTTACTTAGAGATGACAAGTAACAATATACATATCAGCCAAACGAAATTCCCGTTTTTGTTAACTCTAGATAATGTTTTTACATTTTCTGCAAACCGGCTAACATTATGGAGTTTAAAATATATTTTCATGTGCTTTTAATATTTTCATTACTATTTAATTTAGCAAATCAAATGAAAATCTAAAAAAGCTTTATGATAAAATTTGGTCAAATAACTACGCCTGAGTATTTATAGATCTAACTGAGATAAGTGTGAAAGACAACACTACAAACACAGTTTCCTGCCTTAATTATTTAAACTATTTGATTTGATCTACCTTTCCTTTAATGATAACAATCAAATAATTTTCACAGTATTAAAACCAACTTAAACTCTCTAATTTTAATAATATTGAACTTACTAATGTATCACTCCATTGTATACCAGTAAGTAAAGAAGGCAGAACAAATATGCTTAATTAACAAAAAAACTAATAACTTATCCACGTATTTAAGTCTAAACTCACATTTTTTAAAGTTAGGATGTTAACTTTGCTATAACGTTTAAACATTAGGAGTTATATTTTAAAATGTCAAGCTTCAATGTAACTTTGCTAGGAAAATTTCGAAGCATATGAATAGAAAGTGGGCTTCAAGAAAGTAACTCGTACGTAGAGTGTTGTGGCTTTAACCACTTACGATGGGCTGTATTTTTCCGAAAAGTTATGAAAATATATTTCATTAGCAAAATTTTCCTCAGGTAGCCCAGTTCTTCCTCGATCTTGTGTTCAGAGCAGATCTTCCTGTCTCTGTTTACTAGGTTGTTAACTAATATTATTTTGTGTGATTTTTGGCACACTGTTGTTGTAATGAATGTATTGCCCGGTGAAAGTGGATAATAGCCATTTATTTCGAGACTACTAAACTTCACTTTACAATCTTTCATTTACATACATCCTGGGTTTTCATTTGATTATATATTTCATTGATATTTTCAAACGCACCATTATATCTGAGAACATGTTACGGGTAATTTTTTTTAATTTTCAGTGCATTTTGATGAACAAATTCCTGATATTAATGGAGTGTTTCTCAATAGCATGTACATATCGCGATCTTACTCATTTCCCAGAAATATCGATCTACGATACCATAGTGTGCACATGACACGAGGGCCTACCTTGTTTAAAACGAACCGAATTTAAAAATAACTTTCTTTGGCAAATAATATAAAAGTTGAAGTTAAAATCGGGATTTTTCATCACCTGTGATTGACAGAATAAGCGAAATTTAGATTTAAACATATAAGCCTATTAAAATTGATTTATTGATCTTGAGTGCATGAAAATGCATTATGAGTATTAAGTGAATTAAACGAAGATAAATCCAGCCTAATTTGCATGTGATTTATTTGTATAAGTCATTTACGTAATCCTTTGAATTGATTTACAAATTTGATGTATTCTGTATAGACTTGTGACTAAAAAAATAATTCTTTTCTATACCGGTTTTCTCACATGGGTTTATAATATATTGATTTAATTGTCACGTTATGGATGCCTACACACCTTTTAATTTGTCCTCCATTCTATCAAATTATTCACAATAAGCAGTACATGCTTTTATGCGTAAGCTGGAATTTTATTGTGGTGAATGCCTAGGCTTCTTTTTCGTGTCATTTAACAAGTTCGACTACTGATCCTTCACAATACTGTGCTTCTAATGTTTAGTTCAGGGTGACAATGTGTCATTTTACTCAATAGATTTTCATAGACAATTTTCACGTTATTTTAAACGGATTAAACAAATCCAATTTGACTCATAGCGAGATATATAATTGGATAATCGTAGACTTGCGCAAGGTCAATTATTTTGGAGATTTATAACTAAGCATTTTTTACCAAATGAATACATTTCCACTAAACTGAATCTTTCATTTTGTTGCTACAGAACGTTTTAGCACAATTTGCAATTAAAGAAATCGCAACTAATTGAAATAACTTTACCCTGTTCCTAAAAATCTAATGAAAGAATACTTATAGATTGTATCTAAAGTGATAATGATTTTGGCATTAATTTTGTCATTGATTTAGAAGAATTGGTTTGTTCAGCATTAAAATTGAGTTAAATTCGCATAGACACCTTTAATGAAATTTAGAATTTATAACTATACGCTTCCAAATTTTGTAAGGCACTACATATCTGAAATTTAATTTTTGATATTCGGATGGAATTTGTCAAACATAGGAAATGGTCAAATTCTACACTTACTAGCAAGGTATTTATGATTGCTGTGTTGTTAATTGCATGAAAATTCGAGACAAAAACGAAGCAAAAATATATGTAGAAAATTAAAATTCGTACCAACTTCGTAATTGTACTAAAACTAACATGGATTATGAATGAATGTTACCAGACAACGCCATAGGTTTTACAGACCTACGTTTATGTCGGCATTAAATAAAAATTAAGACAAATAATATTTTATGAGTATTAGTATCCTACTTAAGTCTCAAATATTATATGAGATAACAGATTCGTAATAAAGCATTCTTAAAATTTGCATAGTATGTAGACCAACAGAGCTTAAATATATATCGAAATTACATATACACATGCATAGTGAATAAGTTGTTCTCACTATATATTATAAAAGTCATTTTTAAGGATTTTTCTCAGAAAACATAAGAAACCATTTATAAGTTACGAAAGCTGCCATCTGGTTCCGAGATTTTACGACGTTTATGGCAAATATAATTTGAAATCTCTTATTACACCTTTATATAATATTTTCGGCCAGTCATTAAATCAGTTATTTGGAAAGGTGTAAACCATGATCCAAACACATATATAATTAAAACTCTAAATGATAACAATTTAAAAGACTGTCAATCAACTACACAATAGTTTCCACTATTTTGCAATATTTCTCATATAAAATTTTTGTCTGCTGTTAGATGAACCAAAAATGGAATTAATAAATACGGGTTTTAATTAGATGTAAATTAAGAGTTAGAAATTGAAACGACATCCGTATAGTGTTATATCATAGTTTTTAAATTACAACAGAGACGTAGCCTCTTTGTGGGGTAGAAAACTCAATATAAATGACAATTAGTGGACTTCACACATTTGGCTAACTGTTTAAATAAATTAGCTGAGAGTAATGCTATTTGTGCATAAACTATGATTCTGAATAACATCATATTAGCTAGTTAAAATACATACTGCATGAGGAACATCTGAAATGCCTATTTAATTTTCCAATTTAAACGCGAGTCCAGATACTGCTTAAGATAATTTGAAAATTAAGACTAATTTTAAGGAAACTTCACTATGCTTACAGAAATAGCTGAAAGAATTTTAACGTGCATGTCGTCAGATGCTCAACATTGCCACAGTCAAAATAGTGAAGAATATTGTTAAAAAAATAAGAAGGAAAAGTTGAAACATTAATTGTGCAGTTCAAAATAGATCGTGCTGAAAGCATGAAAGGCGAGGAAACAAGTGCTGAAAGTAAATTTTCGTCACAAAACATGCCAACAAAAGTTTATGGAGTCCTGACGCCGGAAATTGGAACAAATCATTTTAAGGGACCTAGTGAAAATTATACTTTTCAGGTGGACTGCCGAAAGAGCAATAATTGTTCGCCAAATTTCAAGAATAACAGTAACAAATGGTGTAAGCAGCATAAGAATTGCGACCAATACACATCGAGTTCTATTGAAGATAATCCAAATGAGACAACGCCATTATATTCAGACAAAAGACCATGTTTTTATTCGATGTCGTATCCAAGTATGTCAACCGGAGACAGCTCCGCAGATAACACCGTTGACGTTGCATTTGTGTGTGGCTAGTAAGTTGAATCTTCTTATTAAATGTAACATAAATGTATGCCTTTCTTTCTATGTGTAGCAAATTTTGACAATACTGAATGGAAAGTTGAACTTCGAAATACTATTCGAATTCAATTTAATTATTATTAATAGAGAGATTTTCAATAGAATCAATTAGGCTTTTCCATAAATATGACAAGTCCATACCAATAATGGGAAAGAAAAATATTAATAATTATTATTAATTAGGCATATTTCGCAGTTAAACACATACATGTGAGCAAGCATAATTTCCACACACTTCAATGTTTTGATAGAGTTTAGTGCAATTTTTCCACTCCTCCCACACTTTTATGTCTAGTAACGCATACGAAGTGCATCAGTAATCAACTGTGTTGTTGCTGGAGCCTACAAACCGTAATTAAATTTCACTCGAATAATATTTTGATGTTTGATTTATGGAATTCAAGACGCAAGCCTTTCATATGTTTAGAGTTTCAAGCCCAGATAATTCGTGAGAGATGATTTCGCTTCATATAAAAGAAACCATAATATAGCGTGAATTCGTCCACACTTACAAAATGTAATTTTGCTATTTCTAAATCAACTGGCCATAAATATACAAAATTTAGAAGAATTCCAAATTTGTATTGTTGGCTTAACACATAAAAAATTTATAATTTTAATTATTGCAAAATTGTTACGTTCACGCTTCATTTTCGCCTCATAATCAACTTCATAAACAAGCTAATCAAAAAAACGTCATAATATAAATAAACCAATTGGTTAGAGTTTAAATACACTAAAACCACATATTTGCTTTAGTTGTAAAAAAGAGAAAACCACTATCACTATCTAAGAGAATGCAAAAAATTGATAGAGAATCTATGTTAAAATATTCTTCAGAAGAAAATTTTACTAAACGCAAATTATGCTATAAAATAACGGATATTAGAAATTTTGCAAAATTAATTGAAATTCCAATAAATAGCACAGTAACCTTTTAGGTAATAATGAAGCAATTAAAAATTTAACCAAAACTTTATATTTTCACAATTCGGGCTTAAGAACAGAACCAATCGCTCTTACAAATATTTGAGAACCAACCAACATTAACCAAGAAGCAACGGCGCAAACGCCTCATTTCCACCAATCCTTATAACTAAAAGTGAAAACTCCACGGTGTATGGATGACAAGACAAAAGTTTCAGAAACATCAAAACCGCAAACTGACAATCACCGGTATAATTAAGCGCATTGCCTATAATATGGACTTAGCTGTAAATGAACACAATTAGGTTAAGGAAAGATTTCACACTGTCATAGTCCTAGTATAAACACATTTCTGCTGTTAAGATATCTAAGCAAAAATTGCATTTTATTGAAGAAAAATTTACAATTTTTGCAAACCAATTGTAGTTAACTTGTAAGTCCAGTACCTTCGAATTAAATTAAGTAACTCCTTTAGTAATGACTGGGCTAGATTTTGCCCACTATAACAGATAATATTACTAACTGCTTCAGATATCCAATCTGCATAAGGAAAATAAGTAAAATTTTATTGCAAGGGCCTACAAAACGTTTCATATATATGATATGTATTTATATTTCAAAGTAAACTATAACATACATTTCACAAGCGAAAAAGAAAATTTCACTATATATATATATATATATATATATATATATATATATATATATATATATATATATATATACAGTAAGCACTGCATAAGATATGACATGCAATTAATCAAATTTTCCCGTCAATTTTTTTATAAAGGGCCACGAATTTCACTGGGACACATCTGCTTCAGAGACATGCTTTCATTCACTTCGCCACCAAAAGTCACACAACATATGCAATTTTCCGTTTTATAACACATTATGCTTTTCTGTAACTCTTTTCTTCAAATGGACTGAATACTACATCTCTATTTTCCACAAGTTCCATCTAGTCACCGCCGATCTTTAATTATAGAACAGACGCTTTTCCACCTGGGAAAAGGATATTAAATTAGTTCCATGTCAACAAGTTATAAGATGTGTTGTCATTATAAATTCATAATTCATAAACTGGCAAAAGCAGTTCATGAAGCAGAGCGATTTAGCTCTTATTAGACACCCATCAAGTGCTTGTCAAAGTTGCCGAGACCGGGGCTCAAAACTGGCCTCTTTTGCTTTAGTCTTACAATTCAACTGCTGCGTCACCCAAGCTGCACACTGCATGCAATTTTAAATTCAAAAATAAGTTAAATTGGACTGGAGCGAAGACATAACTAACAGGTCTTCAAAAGTAGCCTACGTTCCGCAAAATACGACAAACCTGTCAATTACGGACGCACTCACAAAGGAAGCGACGACACGCCCCATGACGTTAAGCAAAAGGAGTGGTCTCAATTGCGTAAAACAATGACATACATAGCTAAAAGGGGATTGGTTACGAAAAATTTACGTTGGGTTTGAATGAATAAATTTATTAACGAATCCAGAATAATGGCTGTAGATACTGGTAGAAATAAGATTTATTAATAAATTTTATTTCATGGAGTACGTTGTTTTGTTCCAATATATATATATATATATATATATATATATATATATATATATATATATATATATAATGCGTAGCACATTATTCCTTTTATTTCTTCAAATTTTGAATTATATTTCAGTGCAATATTACAATTTTTGTGAAATGATTTTTTCAATTTAAGGACAGTGTTGATTTTGTTAATTAATTCATTCATTTAGGTGAAGGATTTTTGTTTTATCGCACGCACAATGAGGCAGACGGAATATTTAGTTATAGCAGAGCATTGTCGTTTTCCTGTTGTCCATAACACTTTATGGCATTAGCCAATGGCAAATACAGACAATTGACAACTTGTTATACAGTGGGCTTATGTGAATTAGCTCACTGATGCTGGATAAAACAAAAAAAAGTTTTCGTTGCCACAGTTAGTATTTGTTACATCAAACGCACACCTTAGCCCAACCTACAGTAATTTACAAACCACCCACAGTTATTTATCGTAATTTTCCATCCCATACAGTGCATACATATTTTTTGTCATAAATTTTGTTCATCAGTTAAATCCAAATTTAGTTCTTAAAGATGACACATAAGCACCAACTAAGAGATATGATAACAAAAATAAAAAATTTACTATAATTATTGGCCTTGATTGATGGGTTCTCATTTGTCCCTTCTTTTTTAAGCCTTCCATCAGCTGCTTGTCTGAAAATGACGTGGGTACAAGATTTCACACTCTTCTCTTCCCTAATTTCCGAGACAGAATTTCCAGTTCCATCTTCAGGGTTGACACCATATGCACAGGAAAAAACAACTTGTGGCAAATGTGGTATCCTCATTCAAAACATATCTATTTATATTTATTTTAATTCCTGAAGTAATTTTTATTATACACATATGTGTACTCTACTAAAGTGACATGTTTAGAATAACCATAAGCAAGTCTTTTGGATTGACAGACCCACCTGTACATGATGTCTCTATTTTTAATTGCTGTTACGGACACGTAGAAGGATCAACAAAATTTTTGATTTCAATATTGCATTAATCCTCAAACACCCCAGTTTACCTAATCCCATCCTGTTTGCAATAGTTCGTAGAAAGAGACTGAATACGGAGCCTACATATGTTGTGATTCGAGCCCCGTCCGTAGCAAAATTATAGATAGTAAATGAAGAGTTCCCAATAGGGACGAAAGCCGTATATTGGATGAATTGCTTTCGCTACTTTATTCAATGCTGTGTTAATACTTACAAATATATGAATATATAATGACATTTGTGTTATCATGAAGCTCGCAACCTTGATTTAAATAATTGTTATCACCACCCTGGCAATAAATAATTGTTTACGTTTACAAATTTTAAGACAATGCGTATTTTTAGGTAGCGTGGTGTCTATTTTAAAATGTGGGATTCAGTTGAGTCACATAAATTTTGCATCTGAGGAGATGAGATGTCGACTCCCAATAAAAAAGTGGCAAAAAGAAACATTAGTTAGTATATAAATGAAAATTTTGTATTCCACGCGGCGAGGCGGCGCAATAGATAGAGCCATAGCCCCCCAAGAAAATTTGCCTGGATTGAACTTCTATCGTGGCAAAATTCTGGACAGTACTTGATGAGTTCCCAATAAGGACGAAACCGGTCTACTAAATGAATTGCTTTTCTACATTGTACAATGCCTAGTTGATATGTCTATATATATATATATATATATATATATATATATATATATATATATTCATATATAATGAGATTGGTGTTTATTTAAATATCACAAACTTGATTTAAAATAAATTTTATTGAAATGCTCGCGCAGCCTACAAACATTTAGTTTTGCAAAGTCACAGATAGCTGATTTCTGGGAAGTTATTGCTTTCATTTTCATTTTTCTAATCAAAATTTGTTAAATCCAACCGACCGTCAGGTGTTTATCTCTCAAATATATTGTATTTAAATACCTATTGGTTAAACTGTATATCTGTAAAAACTTTTATACGTGTGCCTGCACGTATTACTTTTCTGTAACAATAAAACGTATTTACTTATAATAATATTTAAGATTACACTATATTTACAAATCTGTACTCCTTAATACAATGCTCCTTCGCAAGCTTCTTTGCTTGATAATGTTCTCATAGGCTTGTGCATTCAAATTAATGGAAAGTGCAATATAGTTTTATGGCCTAATTAAATGCATTGACTGGAACCCCATTTAAGTTTGCAAGATATTTATTCCAAGGCTTTAGACAATAAATCGAGTTATTACTGCAACTTTTTGCTAGAATTAAATACTGATATTAACTAAAAAGATCAGGAGACCGAGATAGTCTTTACCATATGTTGATTAAAACTTCGCAAAATTAATCGTTTATCCCACGCCAAAAAGATTGTTTAGACGTTTCTACATTATTATGCTTCATATATTATATTGATATATATTTATATTTAAAAAAATATCTTTCATGTTTTATGCTTTTATTGTGCTTGCTTGGATGGGAAATCACAACTAGCTGATATAACCATTAAGTTGATTGCAATCATAACACATGTCCATGCGGTGTAAATATTACTCAGTTTAGTTTAAGTAAAACGTCGCTTTCTCTGCATAGCGTAGACCTCGTGGCTGTAATGAGTGTGCTAACTTTAAACCGAATAAGCTTAGTCCAAATTATTCAGACAGTCCTCACTGTAATTAAGGAATTTTCGATGAAAGCAAAAACAGCGATCTCTAAGACAGATCAAATAGGAAGAATATTGCGATATTTATGTTATAGTAACAGAATATCTAACATTATTCAGCTTTAATACAGCTATTTAATATCACCCATCTATATCTAAATGTGCCTCTTAGGTAAATGAAGTCCGGAGTAAACTTATTTAACTTGAATTTTGGAAGTGAGGACAACATGGGATTATTTCCACAAAATTTGAACTGTTCCAACAGACCTCGAATTTGAACATAATTTTTAGCACACATACATAAAGCAATGCAACAGAAACCAGACCTACCACAGGTGTTGTTATAATTAAAGCTGATTAATATTGTGTCCATGAGCTTGATCATAAATGATCAATTTAAATTCAAACTAGACGGCAAACAGAAGGATGATTCGACAAGTATTAAATCAAATGTAAATGCTATTCTGGAAATGATAAAGAAAAACTTTATTTTTAATGGCTGATTGCGAAAACCGGTCAGTACTCACAGAAGAACAACAAGAAACCAAAACTGTTATAGCACTTCCCGCAAGACTGTACAAAAAATCAAAAACTCATAAAAATTTGACAACCCAATGAGCTCCTAGGATGCGGCTCACTTTGTCAATTATCAACACACCGCAATATAAACCTGCTAAGTTTTTCGGCAAACTCATTCAACCGCTACGAAATCTCATACATACGAACACCAATATAGTCTCTTTCGAGATAGCAGATGGACTGAAAGGAAAAAGCATTCCAAAATCCAAAACAGTTTTGCTTGACATATATATATATATATATATATATAATTATTTATTTATTTATTTATTTATTAAAATGTACGAAAATAATGGAATTTACATTTGAATGTATTTATTACAGGCAGTTCAGTGATATAGCTTTAACGTTGTGCATTGCACCTCTCATGGCAGATTTATACATGTAACTTCTTGAATATACAAGCCTGATAAACATAATTAACCAGTGTGTACTCTACAAAAGATGTGCAGATGATCTAATATTATTTGTCTCAAATGCAGCAGACCCAAATGAAATCTTCAAACAAACCAATGAAGCCAGAACAGACATTAAGTGTATTCTCTAGTTAGATAAACACAGCACTTTTATGTATGTTTTTATTGGTGTTTATGCAAAATCGTAAACATGATTTAAATAATTGTTATCACCGCCCGCGCAAAAAATGATCGTTTGAGTATATAGTTTCTGACATGTTTGCGTAGGAACCTTGCATTTAATCACTGCCCCACTTCCGCCTAACACTACACATAATTTTTAATCATATGCATACTTTGTTTATGATTAAACTTTCCGTCAAGCATCTCTTTCGAAATAAGGTTCTAAATAGCTAGCCCCTTGAGTAATTATATATCAATCAGCCTGCCGAGTGCAGAACTTAAATTAAATTCAAGCATTATGTTATAATTTTAATAACATATGTGATGTTATTATTAAAATATCACAGAAGCTAGCAAAGGCAATTGATCAAGTAGAATGGTTTCAAGTTTATTTCGAACTCTTCAATTGTTTGCCATAATTTTCCGTGACGGGGCTCAAATTTTCACGCGTTTTCAGCAAAGAATTGCAATAATTAACAGCACCATCTCTGTCGCATTCTTCACGTGATATTCAGTTACATAAAAATTTATGTTTTGGTTAGGCTTTTATAGGTGAAGTCCGGATGGTAACGCTTTTGTTCCAAAGTTCTACTTAGTGAGTGAACCTCAATATTCTATATATATATATATATATATATATATATATATATATATATATCAGAAACAAAACAGTTATAGAAACTGTATTGAATAAAAATTTTCTAAGAGGTTTCTGATCATATTTGTGTCGTCTCTATTAACACATCGGAGCATAACGTAGCAAGTAAGCGCGAA
The DNA here is from genome assembly GCA_029291075.1 of Eudiplozoon nipponicum. NCBI lineage: Eukaryota > Metazoa > Platyhelminthes > Monogenea > Mazocraeidea > Diplozoidae > Eudiplozoon > Eudiplozoon nipponicum. The sequence goes on from JAQBSW010003465.1 coordinate 60,590, forward strand.
ACAAATGTGCATGAGATTATACTTTCCGTTCATGCTACCTTTGGTTTATCCTTCTGGTCACAGCTAAATTAATTTGTTATTAGGTTCGTAACACCTAATATTAAGTAGTCTGATTTCAACGTTATTGTGAACTCGTAAATTATTTCCAGAATATGCCGCGACTGAACTTCAAAGCCGGACTTATTTGACACGGCTTATTGCACTCATTCACGACTTAAAAATCAAATGTGCACTGCACGAAATTTGCAGTTATATATTCCAGCATATTTGCCTGAACTGTGGAAGCTAAACAAAATAATCACTTCCGTTACTTGATAAAAAGTTAGTAATAAAAGCTTAATTAAGTTATTAAATAAAATTTCTGGTGGTAAGACAAGACTATTATGAAAATAAATAAACGTATAATTAAGCATTCTAAGAGAAAAATGTGAAAGTTCCTTATTACCCGTTCAACTCACGAAGAACAAAAAGGTTTAAAACAATCTCCAAAGACAAAGTTGGAGGACGAAATTTAGAATAACTTTACTATCAATGAATTATTACCACAGTAATAAGATAATAGACCAAAGAATTATCTAATCTTAATCTATCAATCTTAATATTTACCGAAACCAGCTTCCGATTCTGAATCATGCAATCATATTTTCCCATTATAAGCTAATTTTGTATTTAAAATTGAACCCAAAGACGTTTCCACAGCTTTTTCATTCATAATATTATCTCTTGATTTCATTTTGATAGATTTCGTGATCAATCTCGTCATCTGCTTACAGTAGTCCCAAATAATTTTGATTTCAGTCTCCAATGCATGATGGGTAAATCTGATTTAGGAAAACGTTCAACTCTTCTCTTCTAACTTTGATAGGGTGCACGGATTCATCAGCATATATGCGACTACAGACTTTGTACGGGATTTTATGCACTCCTGATGTTTCTTAGGGTTATGTTTTTTATTTTCGTTTAGGACGTCTAGTGGCCAAGTTAAATGAAAGTTTTAAAATCATTCTTATATTTTATTTTAAAGCTATTGGTTTCACTTTCCAACTAAAAAACGATCTTCCTTAAATTGGGATTAAAGTTTCTTATCACATTCATCATTGTTGCTTTATTTCTTAAGGCACTATCGATTAAACCTGAATATTTGGTGCATTCTGCCTAATTCCAACTCTCTCTATGTTACATCTATTAATCTAAGGCTTATAATTGTTAAGGATTTAAGATAACTATTGTCATTCTTTACGGTTGATTTGACTTGAAATTAAGCTATAGTTTTGAGCAGGTATCTTTCCTTTAAATATCTCGTACTAATTTCTGACCATATCTAGTAAATTTGACATCCAAAAACAGTAATTCCCCCGATGACACCCCATCAATCTTAAACTGAAGCTCATTCATTTGATCAGTGAGATTTAGGAAACTAACTATCTAATCATCATCATGAATCCAGATCACAAATAATTCATTAACGATCAGTAGGTAAAATTCGGGCTTTTGTCTTGTCATCTAAAAAATAAATTGCTATATAACGCATAAATTTGTTTTCTGTTTGAATCAAAAAAATGTTTTCTCATTCGGGTTCCTCTAGTTTTATTGTAAATTTTCTTGAATGTTAATTAAGTCAAGTGTATACATATACTCATCATCTCCATTATGTGCGTAAACATCATTTTACTTTCTTTAAATAGTAACGGATGAACCAAAATAGAGCGTCGAAAATAATCTTGGATTTCGGGCACCGGTATATTTATACACAAAGGCAAACTACATCTAATCTCAGTTCAGCATTCATTGATTGCGCGAGTTGTGATAACAATTCTTTAAATCAAGTTTGCAAACTTGAAGTAAACACCAATCTCATTCTTTTTAACCAGTCATTAAACAAGAGCAAAACTACCGTCAGTCACATCTAACCTCACCAGACTATAACCTAAATCTAGTACAATGTTTACGACAATTTAATGAAATTGTTAATGATTCAACAAAATATGACCTGCAAAATTTGAATACTTTCTTATTCTACGACATCGAAACTTAGAAATACTGTATGTTGGGAACTACTGCTTATTAACTTTAATCCTGATGTATTATTATATTAATGCGCTTTCACCAAACCATGCATTCGGTGTTCAAATTTTTCCCTTGCATGGCCGTGTTACTATGCGCCCAGTCAAAATCCTCACTAACAATAGATTGGTTGAGAAATCTATTGAAATTAAGTCGAAAATTGATATTTTGAATGCGGCTGAGTTGGAAAAACGGCTTTCTCTGGATTGGAATATGATGTACGGGCTACATCAGCTACTTCATTTAACATAGTGATTATAAGACATATAGCATGTAAGGCCTAAATTGAAATTCAACTACTGTAATTTATCTTAGTTGGTCGATGTACACCTTTTAATGTAACGTCAGTTATCTATTACGAGACTAAACGTTCAGAGGTATAAATGAAATAGCTAAAGGAAATACCATACATTTTGTAGTTTGATCATAATAATAATGATAAAGTGTTAACCCATGAATGATGCCGACAAAGACATCCGAATTATTTCCATCACATGAAATGGAAAAGATTTTTTCCTGTATTAGTTACAACACTGGAAATGTAATTACGCTTTTCCCGATGTTGACTTTACCTATATTGGTTGGGCCATTTTTGCGGATTCCCTCAGAATTTATTATAAATGTCGTCCAGCTGAGACTTAATTTGTTCAGACAATAATCTTACTAAGCCACTGTTCGAACTTTACACAAATGCTTTAGTTTTAATCGATTATTAATAGGAGTTTTCTCTGGTAAAGCGTGTCCATTTAGTAAAACAAAATACAAATATTAATTATATTATGTTCAATTCTGCGGCTCGCAGTCCGCTTCCATAATTGTGCTGACTGCGTCATCTTAATTCGTGCACTTCTACGAGGATATTCTATTATATTCACTTCAGTCCCAGATAGGACAATAGGAGCGTTCTCGGCCTCAAAGGTGGCTATTGCCACACCAAATTTAATAAGCCAATTATAATTCATTGAATCAGTATTTAGATTTGAACTACAGGTGCAACGCTCTCAAGCTTTAAATAAGTATATACAAGTAAGGAAGCAACTTGTGAGTTAATTATAAAATATTTCCCTCTTAGATTTATTTTCATAACCATTTGTTATTCATGAATAATCTTATTTAAAACTCCTTTTCTTTAATTTAATTATGGCTTTTCTTAAATATTATGAATTGGTTGATTAATGATTTAGATAAATATAAATTCGTACTTATTATGATAAAAAATTGAAAGTAGATCGACGCTGATTTCTATTTTTCACGCCGATAAATTAAAATGTTTAGAGTAGTTTACTGATAAAACCCGTCAAACGGAAATTATAAAATTATGAATTAGTTAGTACTATTTCTATTGTTGTTAATCGTGTAGTAAATCTGTCAGTAATCATTCTTAAGCTGAATAAAATTGAATTGGTTAACTATGATTTGAGAATCGAAGTTCCAAATGAAAGATCACTTAGAAATATGATCAAACCAGAGCTTGCTGAAACGGCACATTATGTAAGAAAAAGATTAAAATTTTTAAGTATAAAGTGATTTAATGTTCATAATACAGCAGGAAGAGAAATGTTAGCCAAATTTTATTATTAAATGTTTAAAAAATGTGTTAATGCTGAACTTTGTTACAGGCTTAACGTTGTCAAAGGAAGAGTTACGGTTTTGATGATTCAACTCGTTAATAAAGATATAATGTTTGAACAGATAAATAAGAAGACTAAATACCTAACTGATAGATTATAATAAAACGTAAATTTATTGATTGATAACATGATTTTTAGTGAAGAAATGATTTCGGCACATGGCAACACACTCATAAAATAGATACATTTGCAGCCAGAGTATATGGTTTGACGGAAGTGCATTAAAATGGCAATTCATGATATATATATTACTCAGTGTCGAGCACTCACCAAAATATGATATTTATTAGATTCTATTTCATAGAGTAAATACACATTCCTATTTCGCCGCTGTGTCCCAAATTGTATATACGGTTTTTGATGGAATATTAATGATTTGGAAACGTGGAGTGGATGAAAAATTAAATTACTTAAATGTATCGAATCTAATAACCGAACTTCAATTTACTTTTGAAATGGATACATCAGGTGAATTTCGGTCTTTGGATTTCAAGTTAATTAGAAATGCGTAAAAAAATTAGAAAGAAATATGTTTAGGAAAGAAACTTGCTCAAGAGTCCTTCTTAATACCGAATTAAATCATTCGCAATGAATGAAAATCGTTATTATAAAACCATTAACAATTATAAGCCATGGATAAATATACATAAAATATAGGGAGCTGAAATTAGACAGAATGTGTCAAATATTCATATTAAATGGTTACCTTCTTAAGTTAATAGGTGCAGCATAGATGATGTGAGAAGAAAATTGAACTCCAATTCGAGGTACATATTAGGCGATAGAAGAAAGGATGGTCGTAGGATAATGGACCTATCTCAGTTTACACTAAGTTGAAAAGTAGAACCAATAGCTTTAAAATACATTATTAGAACGTTTTAAATACAGTCAATACCCCAGACACTAGACTTCGTACATAAAATGTAAAAGTGAGGCATTAGAAACATCAGGAGGTATGATGTCTCATGCAAAGACAATAGTCTCATGTATGTGGATGAAACAATGCGCAAAATCAAGGTAAGAAGAGGAAAACACTGAATAGAATGTGTATATGAGTATGTTTCTCGATCAGATCTTACTCATTTTGCAGTCGATACTGTGCACAGCATTAGCTGGGAGGACTGTAGATGCATAGAGATAATTAATCGGGAAATAATGACGACATTTATTAGGGAGTCTATTGAAGTTAATTCAATCGTTGAAACATTCTGGAGGTTCGATTTGACATACAGAATTATCTAATGGTAGGAAGAGACGACTGCATTTATCAGAATCTGAAACTAACTAGAGTAAAATGTATCAATTATTGAATAAGCATTAGCCTGTTAGCGATGCCAGAATCTTTTTACTGGTTCATGAACTGTTTATATTGTAATTCTTCAATGTTTCACCCTTTAGTTTTTACCTTGTTTAATCTATTAATTTAAGGGCCCTTAATCATTTGAATGCTTACTACTGGAATTCATTCTTATTATCCCCTATTTCTTTAGTTGCTCTTCTTATTTTTGCATAATTTTCTTCATTTTCCTGTCTGACTAATGTTCACCTTATTTCATATATTATTTAAGCTTTTTATTTAAAATTTTTTTGATCACTTACCATAGCAGTATTTTGCAATTCTCCTATCCTTTCAAATAACTACTGTATTGAATCATTTCAAATGGTACGAATAAAATAATTTTTCTGACGTGTGTAATGAGTGAATTAAAATCCAGTCAATACAATTTCACTTAAAGTAATGTACATGCATATTCGTTATACATAACTGAGTACTTACTATTACTGTAATCAAGATTGCATTTTTGATATAAACGCCTGACCCCTTAAGTACATACATTTGTTTAGTGAAGAATATGCAATTCATCCAGTAGAACTTTTCCGTCCTTATTGGGAACTCGTCCCGTACTGGCCAGATTTAACACGGACAGGATTCGAACCTGGGCACGTCTGCTTCAGAACCTGATACGGTAGGGTGGCTCCGTGTTTAGAGCACTAAATTCCGAAGCAGAGGCGCCCAGGTTCGGGACCTGTCTGCGGCAAATTCTGGCCAGTACTTGATGAGTTCCAAATAAGGACGAAACCAGTTTACTGGATGAAATGTCTTTTCTTCACTATACAATGTTTAGTTTATACTGACAAATTTATGTATATAATGGTTTAGGTGTTTATATCACTATTAAAACCTTGAATATAGTAACTTTTGACCACCGCCCGCACAGCCAATATATGAATACTTAAATGTTGAGTTGAGATGCTCAGAGCTGTCCTTCTTCTTCTGTATTTTACCGCACTTTTCTTGTGTGGAACAATTGATAGCACTCGTAGGTCGGTAAAATCTTGAATTCTTTACATTTCCAGCTGGACCGATTATTGGCCTCGGTTGATGGGTTCTCATTTATCCCTTCATCAGCTGCCTTTCTGAAAATGACATTGAAACACGATTTTCCACTCTTTATACTTTTCAGTTACACGTTACATGCACACATGCACATAAGCGACGTGTGTCCATCTAATCACATGACAGTAGATGTTGCCAAATTAGCCAATAATAAATATAAATCGAGTGATTTGAGTGAAATTTCACATTTGCTTTGTTTTCATTTAAGTTGTATATATTAATATGGAATTGTGTTATTGGGTGTGTATTTGGTTTTTTAGGCTCCTAAACCTATAATGTTAGAGCAACATCAATTACGTTATTTGGCTTAGTATGTATAAAGAAAATAATCTATTTTTTGCGAGGGATAATTCATAATTCAGCCAAAGTAATTTAACTTATTTGATTTTAAACTGTAGTTCCACATATACACTCATACGCGTCACGCGCTTACCTATTGAAATGTAAGTTAGATAATATGAGACTTACTAGTCAGAATTGTTAATGAATCGGCTAAATGAAACTTCATACTTCATTTATTTATTAATTCCTTAGATTTGTTGGCCGATCATGGATACCGCTAAGTTATCCGAAAAATTTTCATCAGAGGAAGTGATCGGGTCTCGAACCGGATGAAAATTATTGCACAGTTTTGCACTTACCAAAATCGACACTTCGTCACACACTTAGTGCATTTTTAGTTGCATCAAACTTTATATAACAGAATACATAGCACCGGTAGAAATATTATTTAATTGACGTATTATGACACTATTTGACTATTTACGTTTGACAGTATAAGATTAATATTGCATACGGCAACAACGGAAATTCATCAAGTAAACTGCTTTCGTCCTTATTGTGAACTCATCAAGCACTTTTACGTAAATGCTATGACTAGAGATCGAACACAAGCATTTTTTTCAATGTCTGATTTTCATCACCTGCACAAACCCCTGATACACACTACAAGTAATTTTCAGTTGCGTAATAACTTGTAGTTTTATTTAGACCTTCCTTCAGATGGAGCCTATTTTATAATTCTTTAGAACTAATGTTTTAACAAACAAAATCCGAAAGTTCATTACACAAAACACGCCAAACGAATTTGGAGACAACACTGAATTTCAATTTTATTGCATAATTTTACCATTTACGTTATCATTATTATTCAAATCGAAGGCAATTGATCAGGTAGATTAATATGGAACTTAGAAGGATCTCGATATGTATTTGCCAGAATTTAGTGCTACTGGTTCATAAGCGAAGGCAAATTTACTTTGGAGCCCTGCTATAACCTACACTCAACTTTCATTTATTTATCAACATTTGTTCCTGGATAGCCTTTTCACCATATGGAGTCTATTTTGTATCTATTCCTACCAAAAGTTCTAACTAGCCACCCGAAATCCCTCGTGATATAACACACGACATACAACATTAGTAAGTTAAAATTAATTGAAGTTTCATGATGGGGTTTTGATTATATTAGTTTTGTCAATACACACCAATATTAGCAGAGGTTCCAAAGGCAATTCATGAAGTATACCGATATTTACTTATTAGGATCTCGACAATTACTGGCAAGAATTCTCCACCGTCATGGTTCGAGAAGAAGTGCATTTCCTTCCGCATCTTACATCCAATTAGTCATCCCTGCCCTACATCATAATTAATTTTCAATTATATACAAACTTATTTCATGAAATATTTATACTGTCAACAGAAAAGGTGAAATATATACATTTTAATTTTATTTAAAAGTAATGGCAAATTTGTAATGCAAATTGACAGATTAATTGAAATATTAAACTAGAAAAGACAAAAGGTCCTAAAAATTTTTTTTCAAAACAGGACAAAAGTAAACACGAGAAAATGCTCAGTGAAAAAAAAAATGCAACTACAATTTCTTTCAAGCTTCTTAATTTTTTATATCAATTTTGCTTTAGTACTCTTGATATTTTCCACTTGCTATTCTGAGTCCAGACATGTGTGTCTAGATTCCATTTTAAGAATCGAAGACTTCTAAACACCAAGTATATAAGGTTAGTTTGGCTTACATATATGTGACGATTACTCGACATTGGTTGACTCACATGATAGCCGATGAATAATATTTATTATTTTCTGTTTTTTGTACGTATAAGAAGAAATAGAATAAGCGAGTACATTTGTTAAAAGACATAGCTCGTTGGCATCCTTGCACAGTTCAAAGACATTTATATTCATTACGTAAAGTGAGTTCCTGAAGCACTATCTAAAAATGCTGGAAAAATAAACAAAATATTCAGAATTTAATTTAAATGATTAATGATGGATTTTTATGTTTTAAATTTTATGCACTACACAATGACTGGTTTAAGAATTTGTGATTTATATGTTTATAGTCTAGTATTCTTGTGGATCCAGCAAGTATAACAATTGCGAACATGATTAATAAATATCAAAAATATGGCATAAGTAGTAATAAAACAGTTCATGTAAAATATGTTTCAGCCGTTTTGTGCATTTTTATCATAAAATGTGAAATAAACCGTGTAGTGAATCATAAAAAGTTTCAACAAAGAAGATACAATTAACACAGGTAAACGAGACCATATTATTTTCGTCGGAACTCAATTTTGTAAAGCCAGGCGCATAGAGTTTCATTAAAAACATATATGAAGAAGAAAGCACAAAGCAGATAGAAACGCACATGCTGTAAATCTTGCATATACGATCACGCATGCACAAAAATATTCCGGTTTATATTAAAGTCCTCTACGAGCATTACTCGTTTCAAAAGATGATGATTGAGGAAGCTCCTGTTAACTACTTCGGATTCTTTAAATCAAGTTTGCGAGCTTGAAGTAGACACCAATCCCATTAAATTTAACCAGTCGTCGAACAACATAACAAAACTACCGCCAGCCGCAACGCACTGACGCGTTTTAACCTTCCATGATCATCATCAGATTACGACGGCGAACTGACTATCGAGGATCAAACCGCCTTGAACATGTATGGAAATCAAAGTTAGATATACGGCTCTCACTTCTAGCAGTCTCGCATATATTGAACTTGACTGCTAGTGAGAGCCGTATATCTAACTTTGATTTCCATAAATATTCAATGCGGTTTGGTCTTCGATAGTCAGTTGGCCGTCGTACTCTGATGATGATCATGTAAAGTCGAAACGCGTCAGTTTGTTGCGGCTGGCAGTAGTTTTGTAATGTTGTTCGACGACTGGTTAAATACAATGAGATTGATATTTACTTCAAGCTTGCAAACTTGATTTAAAGAATTATTACCACCAACCGCGCAATCAATTATTGTGAAACTACTTCGGATGTTCGTAAATACTTTTCATCCTTGGCCTTGAAAAACAACCGAATACTCAATACAATTACACAATAATTGTTTGCGCGGGTGGTGGTAACAATGCTTTAAATCAAGTTTGCGAGCTTCAAGTAAACACCAATCCCATTGTAATTAACCAGTCGTCGAACAACATAACAAAACTACCGTCACTCACTTTGTTTACAGTTCAATTTTTATAAATAATGTGCTTAGCCGGCACCAATATCTTCTTATTTCTTTCTTTAAATAATTTTTTTGAGATTCAGATAAATTTTTTTAAATAATGTGCTTAGCCGGCACCAATATCTTCTTATATCTTTCTTTAAATAATTTTTTTGAGATTCAGATAAATAACTCTTCTATTATATTTAACCAGTCGTACAACATAGAAAATCTACTTTCAGTCAATCGTACTGACATGTTTTCACTTTCAATGATAATAATCAGAACACGACAGAAAACTGATTGATGAGGATCAAACCAAGGTGCATATATAAGGAAAGCAAAATTAGACATGCTGCTCTCACCTTTAGTAGTCTCACATAAAATTTACTTGACGGGAAATTTCGACTACAAAATGTCTGTGCACTATGAACTTGAGCTCTGTAGTTTTCGCTACATGAACACTTGTCATTAAATTATACAATTATTGGATGCGTGCGTGGTCACAACTATGCTTTAAATAATGTTGACGAGCGTGTATGCACAGTAATAATTTAATCATAATTATGTCAAATTTTCAGTTTAGCTATTTTTACGTTATTAATGTAAATTGAGAGATTTTGTTTTAATGAAGCATGTCTCCTCATAAAAAACAAGTTTTTATAATGCAGTCAAAAGTACAGATTTTTCGGCGCAAATGTCTACAAAATACTTAGTAATGTATTATGCCAAAACAAACAAGAATCAAGAAGCGCAAAGACCTAGAAACACACAGTTCACTAGTATACGTTCAATTAATGCACAACTTTCTTGTTTAATTTATTGCAAATCCCCGTCTGTGCAGTTTAGCAGACAAAATTCTGTTGTGAATGAATTACATATGAAATAATGATTTTTTTGTATGTGCGTTTATTTCCCTCTGATTGTGCCTTTTAGCTTATTACTCTTTTTTGCAATACTTTGCAAACATGTAATCAAACCTAATTTCCTTTGATTTATTGATTTTTTGTACAAAGATCCTGTTATTTTTTCAAGTTAGGATCCGCTCTGTTTTAAACCTGCTTTTCTTTAAAATTGTTTTAAAACAAACAAAATTTTGCTTCGCTGACATAACTATTTTAATTGGAATAAAATTGTAAAAATAGCCCCACGGAATGTTTTCTGTTTCATTAAATGAATTAATTAGGAAATATAAGTTGATTAGTGTCCAGTTAAAGTTATATTGAGATAATAAGATAGAAGTTTTTGGAATTACATTTTGTTTGAACATAACCAATTTATATATTTGATAGCTCTTCCGGTAGACATTTTTCGTTTGTTTGCGCAGTCTCGCGTCGTGTCAGCAGGCATTTGTATACATACAGACGCGGACGCCTGGTTTTCATCATTTGTGCGTATATTCTGGATGAGTTGTCTAAATATGTGAATCTCAATATGCTGTTGTGAATGTTGATTATTAAAATTAAGACAGTCATTGACTATTGCTGGTGTAATTCTATCCTATATATTGCTCAAGAGATCTAAAAACTGGCGAAATTGGTTGATTCAAACTTAGCTCATTTGTGTCGTGAATAACGCAGAATAAGTTTGAGGTGCTTCGTTCGTAGAAGATTTTTCATATACCATTACCGGTATCCTACGCGAGTTCGCAGTTTATAACAAGTCTTAGAAATCAGCTAATAAATCAAATACAGTTTTTTCCTTAGCCAAATCATTTATACTTCTGTCTGATCACATATCGGGTAGGTGCGCGTCAGGTATATGTTCTGGTTCATTATTGATATATACAAATAAAAAATTAAATTAATTTTTACACGAGTTTTTGTAACGGTTTTATACTCACCATCTGAAATGCGTAATTGACGTAAAAGCCAAGCGGACAGTGGATTACGTGGGCTTTAAACTACATTTCTCATTCCCTCATATCACATATTAATTTCATGTTTATACTCGCTATTGAGCTTGTTCTGGTTGTCTGATTATGATCAGAACGGTTGATTTACTATGTTTGTTTACTGGCTAAACAATGTTGCCGGTACTTATATGGAATTCTCAAATCTAATTTAATGCAATTTTTGTCATCACCATTTCTGTAATCAATCGTCTCTAAACTTTACAACATAACCGTGTGTGGCAAACGCTGCGACTCAATTATTATTGAGAATGAACGTAATTTGTTCAACCTATGACACTTCTAGAGTTGTGAACCGCATTTCTTATTTTTATTGATCCAGTATAAATTCGGATTAGCCATGGTTACACATTCTGTCATCGTGTATTGTTGGCGACCATGAAAAGTCAAAACATACCATTTCGCGTGACTTACAGAACGTTTGTCGTGTTGTGCAACAGGTTAAACATGAGTTTAGAGATTAAACAGTGTCCGCTGATGAATTAAATAAACCATTTACACTAGTTTGATGGAATAACTAATGCTTAAATATGCAATACGTCGCCCGAATAATTTTTTTGCATTAAAAATTAATTCCATTTAAGGCACAGTTTTTCAAAGTTTAAGCTGTTAATAAAAATGAAATATTTCATTCTATTATAATAAAACGTTTTTGGTAAAAATGGAAATCAATTATTTAAAGTTCTCTTAGTAAAACAATCGTAGTCACTTATTCATAAATTATTAATATTTTTCAATGCAAAATCTCAAATAGAGAAATTGGCAATTTAAAAATTTATGCCTGAAAGTTTTATCTGTGCATTTATTCTAAATTAAACAGCTGAGTAAACAGAAGCTATTTTATAAAATTAACGCTAAAAAACTATCATATAAAATCATTTATCTCGATCTGTTAACATTTTTCGTATTAGGCGTGTTCATGTATTATTTTACTTTGATAATCAAAGAATTCAAAGTTTTAGATTATGCATAAACCTACAGTTTAACAAAAAGCACAAATTAATTGAATTATTTTTTAATTATAAACTGGATACAGGAAGACTATAAACAAATTAAATTATACGAAATTTATTTGTGAGATAAAATGGATTTGTCTACATTTTTTTATTTCTTTGGCACAGCCAAATTTTACATAACGACCTGATCGTATCTGTTCTTTCAAATTTATAAACAAGCGTTACTGTAATTGCTTAATAAACGTACAGAAAAATATTAAAAACTCTAGTATAAGCAAATTGTAAGCTTAAAAAGTTTAAATCTATTTCGTTGGAAATAGTCACTGTAAAATGTGCTAAGCTTTTATTTATCTCAATTAGCTCTTTTTTATTTTTAAATGAAGGTAAATGATCTTGGATCAATTAAAAATCACTTCGCATTGTATTATTTTTACATTTCCTTACGTCCAATTTAAGGAAATATAAATTGCCTACTTTTTTAATTGGTCAAGTGTGTAAAATAAATTTAATTGGCTAAAATTATGCGGCCTTCCACACAAGAAAATTTTAATTAATATTTTAATCTTCTTCAGTTAATTGTCTGAGCGCTTATGCAAATGTATAGTTTCGTCTGTTTATTGAGGACATAGAAAACTTACAACTTGTGAACCTCGTATATAATTTTCCTTATATATATATAGTATATATATATATATATATATATATATATATATACAGGAAGAAAACACATTAATAACAAAGTAGATAATGGCCATTTATTTCGAGATTACTAAACTTCACTTTACAATCTTTCATTTATATACATTCTGGGTTTTCATTTTATTATGGGGGTGGCAACAAATCTGACTCGGTTTTACCTCTATTTCTTGTATGGACTGATTAGTAAGTGTCTATGCGCTTGTGTCTGTGTATGTGCCTGTTCGCATGGAAAGGTCTTTCTCGCTGTATTACAAAGTGATGTCTGAGATCTGGTCATTCTTTTATTGGTGGATTAAGAGTTAACCAACCGTTCGCATTGCTGCGAAAGACCACTACAATAACGGATCTCCCAGATCTGTTCTATTTTACTTTGACGAATTAATCATGACGACATCTTGTTAATGCTTTTGAGGCCAATGAGTGAGAGGCCATTAAACTGAAAAACAGCCAGAAGTACGACTGACACCTTCAAACCATATGAATCCTGTCATTCGTTTCGGACGTGTAATGTGAATTGCAGATGGCTGTAGTAGATGGCTTGATGGATTTGTGGCATTTGATTGTGAATTGCGGAACGCGGCGCTGCCTAGACGTTTCGTTACCCATTTAACGTCGGGCAGCTTATAACCGGTCTTCTTTGTAATTTGTTCGTGCGGGACATAATAAAACGTTCTGCTTTGAGTTGACTTGATGGGCTTTTTGGTAGTTGGAAGGGATATAAGCAGTTCTTTAAGAAATCGTCTAGTAGATTCCTACATGCACAAAGGAATAACGTAAACATCATAATCATATAATGACGAATACTGCAACATACCTTTGGGGTAGAGCAATGATACTTCGATTATAATTAATGTTAACCTGAAGAAGTAGCATTCCTAAATATTTAAAAGAGTGAACCATCATATTCGGTTCATTTGCGAGCGTGAAGACACCTAGACAAGCCACCATGTCTTCCTCCATGTGTTGATTTAAAAAGTGGAAGAGGGTAATTTAATAATAAAATTATTCTTCGTTTAACTTACTCGGCGTACCCTTTCTGTAATGTTTTAATGAATTAAACTTGATGCTTTATCAAAACTAATTAATCGGTTTAAACCGCACTTTAAGAAGTCAAAATTTTTAGATTTATTCCTGGATAGAAACTCACTAACTGAAACAAACGCTGGGCGAATGAGAAAATAGTAACTAGGTGGGTGCCTTAAATGAAATTTGTTATTGATTAAAATATCAACCATAGCTGTCGTGATCACTAATCAAATTCTGTTGAAGTAGAACGAGTTAAATTTGCTGTTAATGGATTCAATTTTATATCTTATGTGATGTAAAGTTTATGCCAAATATATATATATATATATATATATATATATATATAATATCGTTCTTGAAAATTTTAAGAAAATATTTTTCTTGAAATGTCATACTGTGCGTTCATTTATCTGAAATTTTGTATGTTTATTTGAATTATAATTTAGAAGTTTATAGTGACGGGTGTCCACTTAAAGCAAAGATTGTCAAAAATGAAACAAACATTGGTTGCGCGGGCGGTGATAACATTTAATTGTAATCTAGGTTGCGTTTTTCATATTAATACCTAAACTCTTAATTATATATATATTTGTCAGTATAAACTAAGCATTGTATAGTGTAGAAAAGGTAATTCATCCAGTAGATCGGTTTCGTCCTTATTGAAACTCATCACGTAATGGCCTTGGCACGTCTGCTTCGGAATCTGGTGCGGCAAGGTGGCTCAATGGTTAGAGCACCAGATTCCAAAGCAGACGTGCTCAGGTTCGAGTCCTGTCCGCGTCAAATTCTGGCCAGTACGTAAAAAGTTTATAGTAAAGACGAAAGCGGTTTACTGGATGAATCGCCTTTTCATCACAATAAATTCTTAGTTTATACTGACAAATTTATGTACTTAATGGGTCAGGTGTTTATATCAAGTTCGCAACCTTGATTATATTTATTGTAAAAATTATTGGTATCAAAGTTATATTTTTATCTTGTGCTGGGTTCCTTGTGTGTATTGACTGGGCGTGGACGTACTGAACTAAATGGATATGAGTTCAATTCCTCAGCAACCTTTGTCTTTTTTCTTTTAAGAGATTGCCGATTAATAACAATTCCGTGGCCCTATAGAGAGGTAGAAAATTTATTTTATTCAATGATTATTCTACACAAATATAAAAACATATAAGCATGTATTTATATGTCTGGTCACAATCAGGCATAACGCATTGGTAATATCACTAAGCATTTTTGTTATAATGAATAAATTTTACCAATGATTCGTTTCCTGAACAATATTGTTACTTTGCAGTACCAAATGCGAATTATATATTTTAATCCTATATATGATTTTTGATTTGAATTATGTCAAGTAATATTTGAATATTATTATTATTAGTAGTATTATTATTATCAGTATGTTTCTACAGAGTGAAAGTGTGCCATTACTTTGAATTGTTTAAATTATACCAAGGATATAACTTATATCATAAATTCCACCACGTCACCTAGGCACAAGATCAAGTACTCTTATTAACCATACATCTGAGTTATTAACCAATACTTCGATGTGTTTCTGGACTTCTGTTTCAAAATGAATTCTTATCTTCTACAACATAGTGTGTAATAAATGCACTTTCATTAAAACATAAAATCGCATGGAAATAGGCAATGGGGTGTAGCCATTTGAGTTTGAATTTCGTATATTCAAACACCATTAGAGCCGCATATCTAAATTTGATTTCCCTATATATTCAATGCGGTTTGATCCTCGCTAGTCAGTTTGCCGTCGTACTTTGATGATGGAAAGTCGAAACGCGTCAGTGCGTTGCGGCTGGCGGTAGTTTTGTTATGTTGTTCGACGACTGGTTAAAACAATGGGATTGGTGTTTACTTCAAGCTCGCAAACTTGATTTAAAGAACCATTGAATGTCTTTGCTTTTAAAATGTTTGAACAATTCGTATGAAAAAGTAGAATTTTAAATTGATTAACACCGTTAGCGAAAGGTTTATATATTTAGTTTATATGCTGTCAGACTTCCACAATATATATTTCTATAGTGAGATTTAATCTAGTTTGTTTTTATGTGCAATAGTTTTGATGAATTCAACTTATTTTAGTCTATTCTTGATCAACCGATGATCTTTTAATTTAATTTCAATCATAAAACCTATTTATATAATAATTAAACTGTTTAGCATTTAGTTATATTTCTAAATATTTTTCTCTTTCACACAATGAGTTACGATTTGAATAATTCGCGCCAAGTCATTGCATTCTTAATGGATTTTACCTGTTCACTTTCGCCACTTGTTTCTTGGCTTCAACTCATAAATATTCTTATGAAATTACGCTATCTTAAATAAAATTTATTTTGAATATTGTGTTTCGGCAAAGGTATTAGAATTAAACCGAAAATTATTTGTAACCGTATCACTAATTTGAACACGCCTTATAATAAAAATTACATCGAAGGTCCAATTTATTCCAAATTAATATGTGAATGACTGATTTTATTTGCCAGCGAAGTCTTTATTAAGCGGCAACTTTTGGACAGAAATTCATGCTTCGTTGTTCGGTTGTCAAGGTGTTGTCGGATCGTTTTTGTAAGCGGTCATTCGAGGTTGCTTTATAGGAATGATCCCTCTGATTTGGTCAAATTCAAATAAATTCTACGTTTCTTTTACATCAATACTCATAAAGCGAAATCACAGGAGGCTCGATGATGACCATTTCTTCGCTGGGAACCTCCGAAAAAAGTAAAATTTCATTTAAAAACGCAGATTAAATAATAATGGCTATATTTGAGGGGAATGATGATTAATTGTTCGTGCAGTCCATGCTTAACTTTACTGTATAACTAGAAAAACCTAGTCCTGTTAAAATCGATAAAGGCAGCTGAAATAGTTTGTTTAAGAAAGCAAACTACTGGAATAATAACTGAGTTAGTCAAAACGCAGATCAGGTTATTTAGATTAATCCAGTTCCACAAAAAAGTTCATTTAAGGTTGAAGAATAGTTGCATATATTGTTTTACAGTTTATAAATTTCGTAATTATAAAATATCAATTTTTTTTAATGAATTTAATATGACAGTTGTCCATCGATACATGTCCAAAAACGTGTGTAGTAATTTTTCCAGCAGCATTAAAGCTAGAATGCGACTATTTCTCTGTTTGTTCGATTCTGCAATTAAACGGTCGCTTATTAGGTATACTGTGACGTGCATAGCTTTTTACATTATACTTATTTCGTGATGTACAGTGTCTTGCGTCATCGGTTTTTATCAATGATTTTTTTCATATAAATGTCATTTTCATCATAAATTAAATTGGTGTAATGAAATGTCTGCTGGAATTTAACTAGCGTCGCTAAATAATGAAACTGTGTGACCGTTTTGAATTGTATTTATTTTAGAGAAGTACGTTCATTTAGTAAAATATCTTTACTAATTTTAGTTAAACTCGAAATATGATTAAATTGGCTAATCGGCGTTTACGAAATAAGGGTTCTATTTAAATTGTGTTGTCGGAGTGCTAGCTTCATATATTCCAATGCCACGTTTTGCGTACGCGGGTAGTAGCTTTGCACGGACAGTTTCACAAAGATTCGATTGATCACAATTTTGAAATTTGTTTTGTCTTTGTTTGGGTTGAGTTTGTATTTGTCCCAATGGAAATGCGGTTTTATCACATTTTTGTTTACTGTGATAGAACCGCATTTCCATTAGGACGAATACAAACTCAGCCCGATCGAAGACAAAACAAAATTGGAAATTGTGATCAATCGGATCTTTTTGAAACTGTCCGTGCAAAGCTACTACCCGCGTACGCACAACGTAGCATTGGAATTCTATTTACTAGGTTTTAATTTACCTCTATCCAAATACGAACATAACAAAGTAGTCGCTTCTTAGTTCTATTGCATAGGACGTCATATGCTTTGCTTATTTGTTTATCGCATCAACCAGTTTCTAACCGTCACTTTCATAATTGGATAAAGACTAAATTTTAAAACAATTGCACCACGTTTAACTTAAGTAACTTGTGGCATAAGTCATGCCTCGTTGACTGTCCGAGTAAATCTCCGTGTGATCTTCAATATACAAAATATCATTAAATCATTTACTTTGCAGCTACCCAGTATTCGTCATAAAAAATTCCTTATTTTAAATTTGAATAGCCTCATTTCCCGGCCACTTGTCCCTACCTATCGGGCATCTTCTTTGAATGCTTCAACTGTTGCTTTAAGAGAATAAAATTGATAGGAAACTCGATGTTTTCAAATTACCTGATCTGTGCTGTAAATAACGTGGGCTGAATTTCTGTTCATTTGCTCACGATAGATAATTCGTCTTCTTTTATCTGCGTCCTGTGTCGGTCTACCGGGCGTCACAAGTCTCAAAAACAAACAAATTAAACAAGTGAGATATATTATTTAGTCATGTCATATATACTGTCTACCGATCGGTTACTAGATGGGCGCGCGTCACGTACATGTTTATGCCCGTACCTGCTATGTACAACCAAATAAATTAAACTGGAGTGACCAAACATTGATCAACCCTTTGCATGCCTTAGACAATGTAAAATGATGCAATTGAGGTTGCCTTTGCAGCATACAGTGTGAATCCGAAAAATCCAATTCACTGTTAATAACCTGCTGCTAAGTTAAACGATTGAACTGATGAACAGTTGAAGCTTTGCAGATTTGAAATTTCACTCAAACCATTCGAGGTATAGTTGGGAAGTTCTTGTTAAATAACAGCGCTTACCACCTAATTAGATTGGCGCACGTTACTGGTGCGCATGTGTGTGTAAGTGTATATATATATTTATCACTCAAAGCTTTCCAGATAGATTTAACTCATAAACGTGTGCATCCATCTAAGTAGAACTGCAGTCAATATGTGTTGATTTACACTTTAAATTCTTCTAGAACATGTGATGAATTGCGAACTGACGAAAGGTACCGTGCCTGGCGGTAGTTTTGTTATGTTGTTCGACGACTGGTTAAATAAAATGGGATTGGTGATTACTTCAAGCTCGCAAACTTGATTTAAAGAATTGTTACCACCACCCGCGCAAACAATTATTGTTAAAATATGTGTTGATTTACACTTTAAATTCTTCTAGAACATGCGATGTATTGTGAACTGACGAAATGGTACCGGCATAGTAATCCGAAATATCGCCAGCGAGCAAAATATTTGAAAATCTATCCTTTGTTAGTTACAGCACAAATCGGGTAATTGTAAAAAATCCAGTTGCGCAACTTTTTTCATTCTTGTAGCAATATTTGAAATTGAACTACAGAATGAATGTCGTCCACTTCGATAATAAATATACAAAAGTAAAGAAGCAACTCGTGAGACAAGTGTCAAATGTTTCTATTCTTCAATTTTTAAAATAAACTTCGCATTATTCCTAAATAATTTAGATCTAAATTTAATTTTACGTTAAATGATATGTTTCTCGAACCTGATTTTTTGTAAATATTATGGAAGCTATTGTTCGTTATTTAGATAGACGTAAATTTGTACTTATTGCAGGGAAAACTAAATTGTGATAAATGTAGCTTTCCCTTTTGCACGCCGATGATTTGCATTGTATAGGGTCATTTTGTAATAAAGCTCGTAATAGTGACATTTTTAACGTCAAATTTAGAAACGAGATAAATATAGCAGATTTGGGAATTTATGGACCTACCGAAACAGTATTATTTCAATTGTATTTAATCATATAGTAATTTCATCAACACGCAATCTAAAAGTGAATCATGTTGGATTTATCAACCGCGGGTTGAAAGGCAATTCCAAATGAAAGATCGGTAAGAAATGAGGTCATTAGAGAGGCTGTAAAAACTGCGCCAAAGCAGTCAGATAATGATAAAGTTAAATTTGAATCATAAGTTACCTCAATTGTTTCAACACACAAATACCATAAGTTTAAGCCGAATTATGAATTTCAATGTCTCAAATATTAATAATTACCGAATAATATTGTGTCAATATGCGGTTAATGAAGCAGCTACGATTCTGATGAGTCAATCCGATTATAATAATAAAATGTTGGAACAGTTAATTAATAAAGAGATGTACGTCAAAATAATAAAAGGTGAAACCGATCGGTTAACAGTGAAAGTAGGTTTACTACTCAATATTATGATTACTAGTGAAGAATTGGATACAACGCGTTGCAACGCGTTTATATAAATGGACACTGTCGCTCTAAGTGTGTCTGGTTTGGCCAAAGTTCGTAAACATGTTAGAAAATTAGGTTCTATGGTCAACGTTCAGTACTCGCCAACTGAGTGAATTTTTAAGTTTCTGTGTCATAGAATAAGAAAATATTCCCATTTCTTAGACCAAACGTTTTATTAATTCTTATCTGTTGATTGAATTTGTTTATAATTGTTTACTAAATGAAGGTGATAGATTGGTGAAATTAGATATGCTTTCTGTGTGCATAAATATGCCGGTACTTGAAGTACTGAATTGTTTTCTGTGTTTTACTGTTGGCTAACAGTACGTGTGACTGACGGTAGTTTTGCTATGTTGGTCGACGACTGGTTAAATAAAATTGGATTGGTGTTAACTTCAAGCTCGGAAGCTTGAATTAAATAATTGTTAACACCACCCGCACCTTCATTGATTGTTTAAATGATGTTTATATGAATGTCATCTACTTATATTACATTTAGAAAACAATTTAATAGACAAATTATATGTGTCTCAATGAGACAAACTTTGCAGGTTCCTATAGCGAACATCTTTATGCATTATTTGGGAAATAACCTTATAAACAAGACATCACTGAATCCTAAATTACGGTTACGCTTCATGGAGGACATATTAGTGATCTGAAATCACGGTGAGAATAAAATGATATATTTCATAAAATTTACCAAATCAAATGAATGAACTCTTATTTACTATTGAAAGTTGGCCATCAGGTGAATACTCGTTTCTGTATGTGAAATTATTTATAAATTATTTCAAATTAGAACGAGATGCGTTTGGGAAGAATACCGGTAAAACAGTTAAATACTGTTTGTTGCGAAGATCTAATATATATGCAAGTATGTATTAGGTTTTGCGAACCTAGTAACAAATTAGTTCAGTTGTGACCAGAAGGATAAACCAAAGGCAGCATGAACGGAAAGTATAATCTCATGCACATTCGTTTCGTGCTTACTGGCGACTCATCAGTAGGAGCCGGTATTACGCCCTTTAACCACTATATATTTGGTAGAAGAATGTGGAATAATAGGACGGTACAATCTCCTAGACGAATGTGTAAACCTGTAATAGTGAAGCTAACATAATCTAAAGTCAACGACAATGCGACTTCAATGCTAACTCACACTATATAATATATATACCGAGTCTGTAAAGGATACTAACACTATGGCTATTGTGTTAGTAACTGATGCCTTTTTTGAAATCGATGAGTACCGGATACTAACACTATGGTTTCCGAGTCGGTACATGATACCAACCTGATGGATATAAATTTATGCTAAAGTTCACCCAAATTGAGAATTACAACAATTTCCGAACACCTGTTACTCCAGTTAAACCATACACTCTGGCCTTCATCGATATCAGTTATCACATTTCGCGGTAAGCATGACATCATTCAATTCAATATATTACAGTTAAATACTGTTTGTTGCGAAGAACTAATATATATGCAAGTATGTATTAGGTTTTGCGAACCTAGTAACAAATTAGTTCAGTTGTGACCAGAAGGATAAACCAAAGGCAGCATGAACGGAAAGTATAATCTCATGCACATTCGTTTCGTGCTTACTGGCGACTCATCAGTAGGAGCCGGTATTACGCCCTTTAACCACTATATATTTGGTAGAAGAATGTGGAATAATAGGACGGTACAATCTCCTAGACGAATGTGTAAACCTGTAATAGTGAAGCTAACATAATCTAAAGTCAACGACAATGCGACTTCAATGCTAACTCACACTATATAATATATATACCGAGTCTGTAAAGGATACTAACACTATGGCTATTGTGTTAGTAACTGATACCTTTTTTGAAATCGATGAGTACCGGATACTAACACTATGGTTTCCGAGTCGGTACATGATACCAACCTGATGGATATAAATTTATACTAA